>CAMZMU010000088.1:33046239-33207699 GCA_947311845.1 Poa pratensis
GTGTAAAGCTCACGGAGAATAGAGTGAGCACATCCGTGCTATTGGAGCGCCTAGGTGGCTCCACACTCCTCCAACGTAGACGTACTTCCCTTGGGAAGGAACTACGGGAAACATCTCCGTGTCTCCACTTTGCGGTTATTTCTATCCTTTACTTGTTGCTTCCGCTACGTTATTTACCTTGCTTGTATCACATAGGTTGCTATCACCTAGTGCACATCTAGTCAACCTTGTTATACTTTGCTCAAGCCCTAATTAATCGAAAAAGAATTAAAATTTGGTAGTCGCCTAATCACCCCCCCCCTCTAGTCGACATATCGATCTTTCAATTGGTATCAGAGCCTCGGCTCTTATCTAAGGCTTCACCGCCTAAGAGAATATGTCGGACAACTTGGACCCAACCGCGTCGGTAACTAATGAACGCCTTGGTGAGGTTGTTAGTGATCTCAAGAGTGAGATGTCTAATCTCAATACCGAGATTACTACCAACCTCAACCTAAGCATGAAGGAATCGATGCGGGAGATGTTCAAGGAGTTTCTAGGGAAACCGGAACCTAAGATTGATTTACCCCCCGGAAAAGGAGTCGGAGAAGGTAGATGTTCTTCCTTCTTCGGTCCTAGTCAATGTGGACGGAAAGGCAAAAGCCAATCCCGAAACAACGAATGCCGCGGAGGGTAGCTCAATCCCAAGGAAGCCGGGGGTGTATGCAAGTGTCCCACCGGGACAAGTGTATAACTCAATCCACCAACACGTCTCTCCGCCACACATCGCCAATATGGGCGCACCTCCTAAGCTTGATCCAAAAGACTTTCCTAATTGGCAATATGCTATGCGATCACACATGTCTAGTTGTTGTGTTTTCTTGATTGACATTTAGAGCAAGGCTTCTATCCTCAAGACCCACTCAACATGACTTCAACGGAGAAGGCCAATCATCAACTCAACGCCACCGCCATGCACATGATTCAAACGGCCGCCGGCCCAACTTATACCACTCATATCCGGATGTGCAAGACGGCAAAGCAATGTTGGGATAAACTCCATAACTTGTTCTTGGGGAATGAAAGCATTCAACTTTCCAAGTATGAAGCGGTTCAAGACGAAGCCGATGAGTTCGTGATGAATGAGGATGAGACACCCGAAGATCTCTATCGAAGGCTCACCGCTCTTTCCATCACCTTGAATGATTTTGGCTTCGAGAAGTTTGAAGATAATTGGATCAAGCGCAAGTTTCTCAAGGCAATCACTCCCTCAAATCAAGGCTTGGCTCAAACCATTCGATCAAGACCGGACTTCTCAACACTTGATTCCAACACCGTGCTCAACGAGTTTGTATCCATTGGAATGGTGGTCAAGAGCTCCATTCATGCTCATGCTCGGCAAAGAGGACTTGCGGGACACTCTCCAAATGTTGCTTTGAAGTCCACGGCCATCACTAGTGAAGAAGAGTATGAACATGGAGTTGAAGAGGAGGATTCGGAGGACGTCAAGCAAGATATTATGAGCACATGGCCCTTGCTTCAAGAGCCTTTTGGGGCAACCGTTCCAAGAGATCTTCATCAAGACCTTTTGCTAAGAAGAACTTCGTTGCAAGACCAAGAGGAGACCGTCCAAAGACTTGCTATAATTGTAGTAATCTCAATCACTACATTGCCGATTGTCCTTGGGAGAATCGAGAGGACCACAATGGCAAGCTTGTGAGAAAAGACAAGTCCAAGGGCAACGGCAACAAGAACTACGTGAAGAAGAGGGTTTCAATGCCTTGTGTGTTCAAGATAGAAAAGTTTTGGAAGAATACATGTCCGGTGATGAAGATGAAGATGAAGTTGGAGCTACCGCTCGCATTGCCATAGCTACACCTTCCTCTACACCGTCATCCCTATTTGAATCCCCCAATGAGAATGAGTCCATTCCCTACACATGTCTCATGGCAAAAGCCACCTCGGTAACTCCTTCTACCAAACCTATTACCTCTACACCTCCTTCCTTATTGGATTGTGTAGAGAATGTTGTGAAGGAGCCCCAAAGTCCAAATGAGGTGGACTTGTGGCTAGCTAATCTTAAGGGAGAAGATAAAGTGAATGTTGATGCTCTTTTGGAGCAACTTGAGGAAACTAACTCTCTTGTAGATCAAAAGGAGGAGATCATTTCGGGCATGGCAAACCGTGAGGTTGACTATGCTAATGAGATAGCGGATTTCTCTATCGCTCTTGAAAAGAGCAAACTCGTAGAAGGTCTCTTGAGGAGGCCCTATCTAATTCCGAGGAATCCTATGCTATTGACATGTCTAGAGTTAAAAAGGATCATGAACATGCTCTTGCTACTTCTAAAGTCTATAAGAATGAGAAGCTTGAGCTAGGCATTGAACATGCTAGACTTGAGAAGGAAAACAAGAGACTTGATGAGGAACTCAAAACCCTCAAAGAGTCTTTTGCCAAACTTGAGAAGTCTCATGATCAATTCCTAGGTCAACAAGTGAAAGAAGTTATTGCATCCACATCAAATGAAATTGTTGCTAAATCTATTATTTGTTGTGAGCATGCTAATCTTGCTGAAGAGAATGCTAGGTTGAAATCTCAACTTGAGAAGGGCATTTGGCTTGTGCCCAAGGAGAAAAGAATCTCAATGACCTTTTGAGTAATCAAAAGGATCAAATTGGAAAGAAGGACTTGGTTTCTCTACCAAGTCAAAGAAGAAGAACAACAAGAAGAAGAAGCCTTCTCCCTCTTCAAAAGCTATTATCTTTGTGAAGGAGGGGGAGTTGGCTAAAGAGAAGGAGACCAACACCGTTGTGGGTTGAGGTCACAAGGGACCTTCCTACCCATAATGACTTTGCCGGCAAATATAACCCATCTTATGTTCTTATGAAATCTAAAGATGGTCATGTTTATGCTAAATATGTTGGCACTTCTTATGGTGATGATTATCATTGGACTATTTGGGTTCCAAAGACCCTTGTGACTAACAAGAAAGGACCCATCGAAAAATGGGTACCTAAATCGAAGTCTTGATTCCTTGTAGGGTGTGGCGTCCGGTGCGGGTCGATGGACGGTGGATAGTGGCGCATCCCAACACATGACCGGACGCATTGACTTGGTGGATGATATTGAACCTCCTCTACCTCAATATTCACGAGTCAAAATTGGTGACAACCGCGAGCTTAAGGTATTGGGACGAGGCAAGGTCGTTGTTGCTAGAGAGGTCTCTATCAAGAATGTACTTGTCGTTGAGTCCCTTGGCTACAACTTACTCTCCGTCTATCAACTTACTAAAAGTGGTTATGGGTGTTACTTTGATGACGAGAGTGTGATCATCACCGTGAAGGGATCTCTTAAAGTAGTCTTTGTTGGACATGTCGAGTACGGCATGTATGTGCTTGATTTCTCGAAAGAGAGCATGTCGGCCGCGACTTGTCTAATGGCTAAAGTTGATGTGGGTTGGCTTTGGCATCGCCGACTAGCCCACACCAATATGAGAACACTCCATGATCTTCAAAGTGGTGATCACATTCTTGGACTAACCGATATTAAGTTTTCCAAAGATCGTGTGTGTAGATCATGCGTTCTAGGAAAGCAACATGGAGAAGCCCATCCATCAAAGACGAAGATTACCACCGACAAGATTCTTGAGCTCATTCATTTGGACCTATTTGGTCCATTATCTTATGATAGTCTTGGTGGGAAGAAGTATTGCTTGGTGATTGTTGATGACTATTCAAGATACACATGGGTCTATTTCTTCAAGAAAAGAGTGAGACTCAACAAAGAGTCATTGACTTCATCAACATGCTCAACGCCAATATCAAGAGAAGATCATGACAATTCGAAGTGACAATGGGTCCGAATTCAAGAACTACACCGTGGAGGGGTTTCTTAGTGAAGAGGGCATTGCTCATCAATATTCCACTCCATACACCCCTCAACAAAATGGTGTTGCGGAGAGGAAGAACCGGACTCTTATGGATGCGGCTAGGACCATGATTGCGGAGTATGCTTCTCCGTTTAACTTTTGGGCCGAAGCCATCTCCACCGCTTGTCATGCAACAAATCGGTTATATCTCCGCAAGCTATTGAACAAGACCCCATATGAGATTCTTCTTGGGAAGAAACCGGATCTTTCTTATTTTCGTGTCTTTGGATGCAAGTGCTTCATTCGCAAGAAAGGTAACCGGTTATCTAAGTTTGAGACTAGATCTATAGAGGGCATCTTTGTTGGTTACTCCACAAACTCTCACGGCTATAGAGTCTACAACAAGACCACCGGTCAAGTTGAAGAATCTAGTGACGTGAAGTTTGATGAGGATAATGGCTCCCAAGTGGGGCAAGTTGATCCTAATGTTGTAGGTGATGTACCTATGGAGCTCGCTCTAAGAAGGATGGCAATTGGGGACATTCGTCCCATTGAAGAGGATCCTCCTCAAGTTCAAGATCCTCCTCGAGCTCCTCCTCAAGTCATACCATCACCAACTCAAGATCCTCCCCGTAACCAAGAACAAACTCCGAGCCCTCAACAAGTGAGCAAGGTCAAGAACAAGATCAACCTAGTGGTTCCTCTCCACAACTTGATGTTCAAGACCAAGCTCTAGATGGTGCACACGACAATGATCAAGAACAAGATCAAGTGGTCCACATCAAGATCAAGCTCAAGATCAAAACAATGCACATGACTCCGATGATGAAGGAAATGATCAAGTCATCTCTCAAGAAACTTCGGAGGAGACCAAGAAGAGAAGAGAATTGCGAAGAGAGCAAAAATTAACTCGCTTAGAGCATACATTGGACAAAGTTCTTGGAGGTGTCCAAAGCAAGGTCGTCACAAGAAACAATTGGCAAGCTTTAGCACCAACCATGCTTTTGTGTCCTTCATCGAGCCCAAGAAGGTGTATGAAGCTCTTGAAGATCATGATTGGATTGATGCCATGCATGAAGAACTCAATAACTTCAAGCGCAACAAGGTGTGGAAGTTGGTGCCAAGGCCAAATGGGTGCAAGAACGTCATCGGCACCAAGTGGGTCTTCAAGAACAAGCAAGATTCGAACGGCATTGTCATTCGAAACAAGGCAAGATTGGTGGCACAAGGCTACTCTCAAGTCGAAGGTGTTGACTTCGGTGAAACCTATGCCCCCGTTGCTCGTCTTGAATCTATTCGCATCTTGCTTGCATATGCATCTCATCATAACTTTAAATTGCAACAAATGGATGTTAAAAGTGCTTTCCTTAATGGTCCTATTAATGAGTTGGTATATGTTAAGCAACCTCCCGGGTTTGAGGATCCCAACCATCCGGACCATGTTTACAAGCTCGACAAGGCGCTCTATGGCCTTAAACAAGCCCCACGTGCGTGGTATGAGCACCTTCGAGAGTTTCTTGTAGACCGTGGATTCCAAGTTGGTGTTATTGACCCCACCCTCTTTACCAAGAAGGTGGGTGGCAATCTTTTCATATGCCAACTCTATGTAGATGACATCATTTTTGGTTCTACTAACAATGCTTTCAATGATGAGTTTGCAAAGCTAATGACAAGCAAATTTGAGATGTCCATGATGGGGGAGTTGAAGTACTTCCTAGGATTTGAAGTGAAGCAATATAGGGAAGGTACCTTCATCAATCAAGCCAAATATACCCAAGACATGCTCAAGAGGTTCACGATGACGGAGCTCAAACCTTACAAGACACCCATGTCCACCTCCGTCGACCTCCACACCGACACCGAGGGTAACGATGTCGATCAAAAACTCTATCGCTCGATGATTGGCTCTTTGCTTTATCTTTGTGCATCTAGACCGGATATTATGTTTAGTGTGGGTAAGTGTGCAAGGTATCAAGCGGCTCCCAAAGAGAGCCACTTAGTGGCGGTTAAGCGCATCTTTCGATATTTGCTTCATACCCCAAACTTTGGTCTTTGGTATCCCAAGGGTTCAAGCTTTCATCTCATGGGTACTCGGATGCGGATTATGCCGGAGAGAAGAAGGATAGGAAGTCTACATCCGGGAGTTGTCAATTTCTTGGCCGCTCCTTGGTGTGTTGGTCTTCCAAGAAGCAAAATTGTGTTGCTCTCTCCACCACCGAAGCCGAGTACATCTCCGCCGCAAGTTGTTGTGCTCAACTCTTATGGATGGTGCAAACAATGAAGGATTATGGTATTATCTTCTCCAAGGTGCCCTCTTTGCGATAATGAGAGTGCTATCAAGATCGCCCACAACCCCGTGCAACATGCCAAGACGAAGCATATTGAAGTTCGTCATCATTTCATCCGGGAGCATGTGGAGAGGGGCAACATTGACCTTTCTTTTGTAGGAACCAAGGATCAACTTGCGGATATATTCACCAAGGCCCTTGATGAACCAAGATTTCGAGAGTTGAGGAATGAACTAAATGTCATTGATGCGAGCAACTTTGCTTGACCGCCTTGCACAAGTACCCATAGTAGACATCGTAACTAGTTTAGATGCATGCATGGACATAGGGGGAGTGTAGCTCAACTCATGAGTCAACACTACTTCTATTATGCGCACATAGACAATTCGTGCTTCATTTGGTCACTCCGGTGACAAATTGTGCTTAAACGATGAGTATTGGCCTTGAACCCAAGATATATCTTCGCGGTTTTGGGTTGATAATTGCTCATACATGGTGGCCTAGGCCACCGCCCTCCTCCTTATGAGGAGTTGACTTCATTTGATCTTATTTGGGTTTTCTAGACCTTTGCTTTCTCTTGTGGAAAACATTCAACCTTTGGCTTTTCCTTTTTGCATCTTGCAAAGTTGAATGTCTCCCACCCCTATCGGTTTGTGATCTATCCTAAGCCAAAAATCTTATCTCAAAAGACTTTTCTTTCTAAAAATGCTTTTGGTTTCATGCTCTTGGCGCTCGAAAGTCGGACCCGGCGACATGGCATTGTGTTCGCCCTCTTGGACTTACACAGCGCGGTGCCCCCAGGCGCCGGTACTGGCATCCCACTTCATAGTTATTCACCTTACCATGATGCGAAAGCATTTTGATCGGGCGAATAACCAGCTTGGGCTGCGCAGAAACCGGCTGGCGGTACTACCGCTGGGTTAAGCGGTAGTACCGCTGGCGCGGTTCTGGCGAGTTTAAGGCTCGGGAGGGCACGGGGAAGAAGTCAAACTGCTTCTTTTCCCCACACCCTCCCACTGCCACTCCTCAGATCCGCCGCCGCCGACCATCTCCGCCGCCGGGACGGAGCCCTCCGGCCTCGGGACCTCCCTCCCTTGCTCCGGGGACGCTCCGGCACCTCTCCCTCACCCTTGACCCTCGCCATGAACACCGGTATGCTTCTTCCTCTCTCTCTCCTCTAGTTGATGGAGGAAGATGATTGGATGGTGAAATCTTGTGTTCTTGACGAATTGGTTTGGTAGAGATGCAATTTAGGGAACCTAGAACCTTGTGTAGAAGTTTTGTGATGAATCTTTGGCTAGTTTTGTAGTTCTCCATCTAGATTTGTTGGAATCACCTCGGGATGATGTTATTGTTCTTCCTCGAATTATCTCATCATACTTAGTGATTCCACCCCTCCTAGTTGTTGTACTCACCTCTAGACTTTGTTTTCTCCAATTTTTATACACTTGTGCTCTTGGTTCCCAAATCATGAAATTGATATGCATTACTTATCCCCATGCTTTCCTACCCATTGCTACTCACAGGTGATGGTTCGAGAGGTCCTCGTCGTCGGGCTTACAAGAAAGCTAGAGAAGACGAGGTGTTGATGAGATTGAAGAAGAACTCCATCCATCGGGGCCAAGCAAACCGAAGAAGAAAGTTGCAAAGAAACCGGCCTCCAAGGAACTCCGCAAGCAAGATGCCTGAACCTCAATTCCTTGACACAAGGAAGAGGGATGCCTACTCCACTGACCGGGCAAACCTGCTTCCCAAGTATCGTGGCAATGATCCCTATTTTCACAATGTCTTTCAAGCCCAATGCTACTCAGAGATCCTTCATCGGAAGGCAGAAAAGAATGTGGTGCCTCAACGTTGGATTGACATTGATCACATGACGAGGCACCCGGACTATTTTGGAGAAGCCATGGCCATGTGTCAAGAGTTTGGGCTCATTCCTCTTATGCAACTTAAGCAAGATTATGATGAAGCGCTTGTTTGTCAATTCCTTGCCACCGTTCACTTTGGGACCGAAGTGGAGGAACCATATCTCACTTGGATGACAAAGGACCAACAAATTTCTGAGAATTGGGCTGCCATTACTGCTATGCTTGGTTTTGAAAATCATGGAACTCAAACAATTCTTCCCTCTCACTTGTCAAGCACTTGGTTCCGTGTTCATGAAGCCACAAGACCCGTGGAGAATGAGTCGCTTCGTCCTCTCTATTTTTGGAAGAAGTTCACCGTTGGGAAATCGGAGGGGCTCTATCCTCCCTATGATATCATGCATCGCATCTACCGCATGGTCCTCAACCCCAAGGTTGGCAACTTGGATGAAATCCATGGTATCTCCGCACCTTGATGGTTATGACTCATCAATTCAAGACTCAAGGGAAGAAGATTGACATTGCGGATTTTATTTGGAATGAGCTCTACAATGTTGTCCTCAACAAGAAGAATGCGTGTCATGGTCCAATCATTATGAAGATCATCTTGTGGGCTTGGCATCTCCGTTTCCCGAATCAAGATGTTAGTAACCCCAAACTTGGATTGAACACAAGCCCAAGCGCCTCCTCATCAAGGATCATACCGAGAAGCATAAAGAAGACAAAGCGAAGGACAAGAATGCTGAAACTGCTGCTGGCCCCTCACGGGCTCCGAGGATGGAGGGTGGTTTTGCGTGGATGGCCAAGCAAATGAAGAAGATTTTCTGTTTGTCAAAGGCTGTGGAGACTCGCACTTGGCAAAATCATTCGGAAGACAAGTTGGCACGTCAACGCGACATTCAACGTCGCCGTGATCAAGGCGAAGATGTGCTTTCGGGTTCGGAGAAGAACATCACTACCTTGAGCAGTGGCAAGCAAAGGATGAAAAGGGCAACGTCATCACTTGGTCAGATTATGAAGATGAAGAAGAAGTCTCCTCTCGTCGCCGTCCTCGTCCCGCAAGCAATGAGAACCTCTCCGACTAAGCAAGTGGGACGCTAGCATCGATTTCTCCCTTTTTGGTATCTTGATGCCAAAGGGGGAGAGATATCTATTAGGTCTATCGGGGATTTGCATGGGTCAAGTCACAAGCTTTGTGTTCTCTTTGATTCTTATAAGCTTGTGAACTTTGTTTGTTATCGCTTCAAGTACCTTGTTATGCATGGTGTAAGACATGTTTAAACTTCGTTTATTAGCTTTGAACTTCCTATGTTAGTTGCAAGATTTGTGCTTTTATGCTATATTATTTATCTTGCATGGCTTGAAAAATCTAGGGGGAGTGTTGATCCTAGTTGATGTGCATTTTGGATATTCAAAGACTACTCTTGAGTAGTGCACATATCTAGGGGGAGCTCCGTCTAAATTTTTCGAACCATTTGTAGCAAATCATTGTATTGTCATCAATCATCAAAAAGGGGGAGATTGAAAGAGCATTGTCGCTCTTAATCATGTTTTGATGTTGATGATAATACAAAGTTTGCATCTAACAGTTTTATACAAGTTTGAACAGGTCTTACGATTGTTATCATTGCATTCGCGCTGCAATCTCTTCATTTGATGGAAGATTGCCAGGGAGCGGTACTACCGCTGGGATAGGCGGTAGTACCGCCAGCTCCCAGGCAATAGCACTGCAGGGCAGTACCGCTGCGGGTACCGCCGCGGGTACCGCTGAAATTGAGTTCTGGCCGCTTGAGCGGTACCACCAGCGGTACCGCAAGCGGTACCTGCCGGTCTGCTGATGCGGAAGGGCTGGATATGGTACCGCTACTGGTACCGCCATTTTTGGCGTTCGGAGGCCTTGTCCGGTACCTCGAGCGGTACCAACTGGTACCGGGGGTGTGGAAGCGTGAAGAACTGGAGACGACCGTTGACTGCTCGGGTGACTATTCTGAAGACCCCAGCGGTACCACCGCCTGTTCCAGCGGTAGTACCGCTGGCGTGGGTTTCCTGCCTTCCAACGGCCAGATTGAAGGGAGGGGGTATTTAAATCCCTCCACCTACCTTGGGACATTTTGAGCTACTAGAATTGAATCCCCATTGTTGCAAAAGCTTCAAACTACTAGATCTTCCACTCCAACCACACAATCGTCTTGATCCTTTGAGGAGTGCCATAGGAGGTCTAGATCTGCATCTCCACCGAAGGAATTTCATTTCCCCCACACTCTCCGTGTGGAACTTGCATCTTGGGTTGCTTGTAACCCTAGGTGCCTTTGTGAGTCTCGGAGGGAGTTCGAGGCATTGTTGGGAGGCTCCAACTCATTGTGGAGGTCCTCAACCTTTGTGTACCGGCTTGGTCAACGCCATCAAGGTGACCTCATAGTGGAAGAGCCAAACCCCCACGGGTAAAGCTCACGGAGAATAGAGTGAGCACATCCGTGCTATTGGAGCGCCTAGGTGGCTCCACACTCCTCCAACGTAGACGTACTTCCCTTGGGAAGGAACTACGGGAAACATCTCCGTGTCTCCACTTTGTGGTTATTTCTATCCTTTACTTGTTGCTTCCGCTACGTTATTTACCTTGCTTGTATCACATAGGTTGCTATCACCTAGTGCACATCTAGTCAACCTTGTTATACTTTGCTCAAGCCCTAATTAATCGAAAAAGAATTAAAATTTGGTAGTCGCCTAATCACCCCCCCCTCTAGTCGACATATCGATCTTTCATACACGCCATCAACTATTTTCCGCGTCATTGCCTCCGCTGTTACTGCTACTGTTGCTCTCAAATTACTGCTGCTTTCACATCACGTTTGTTATTAGTGCTTTCCCAGGTGTGGTGGAATTGACAACTCCGCTACTAAGACTTATAAGTATTCTTTGTCTCCCCTTGTGTCGAATCAATAAATTTGGGTTTTACTTCACTCAAAGACTGTTGCGATCCCCTATACTTGTGAGTTATCAAGATTATTTTCTGGCGCCGTTGTCGGGGAGCATAGCTTTACTTATAAGTTCACTTGGGGAGTACACTCTACCTCTCTCTCTGTTTAGTTTTTGTTTAGTTTTGTTTAGTTTACTTTTGTCTAGTTTTGTTTTGCTTAGTTTACTTCTGTTTAGTTGTGTTTTGTTCAATTTACTTTTGTTTAGTTTATTTTTGTTTTGTTTAGTTTTTCTTATATACTCGAAAATGCATAAAAATTTAAAAACCGAAAATCTAAAAAAAACTTTTGCTATGGATTACTTCTATGAAACTACATCTTGTTGGCAAGGTGGGTCCACGGAGGTTGAACGAAAATATTATATGAATTTCCGCTCAAAAAGGGATGTACTCATGGAAACTGTTAAATCAACTGGAGATGTATGCTAAAAATTTACGCTTTATATTTGGCAAATCTTTTTGTTGTGATGAATCTAATTGTCATATGAAGTTTAAGCATTTTCCTTTCCAATGTGCTTGTAATGATAATGAAATCTTAGCTTCTTATGTTAAAGGTTACTATAATGCTTATGCGGTAGAAAGGATGGAAGAATTTATTATGTTTAAGGGTGCCCTTGAAATTAGTTCTTATCTTGAGCATAAAATTGATGCCCCTTAGAATTCTGAAAGTCTTGCTATACTTAAATATTGTTTTGATAACTATAAGGATGAGAATTCTTCTATTGTTGAACATATTAAGGGGATGTCTCCTCAGAAAGAAGAGACTAATGCCTTGCAGGACCCTGTAGAAGAAGAAACTGCTGAAGCTGAAAGCTCATTGGATGAAAAAGAGGAAGAGAGTGATGAACAAAAGGAGGAAGAAAGGATTACCTACTCATGCTTACCTTCTAATGAGAGTAACTCTTTAACTCTTACACTATTTGATTGCCCTCCATGCTTACCAAAGGAGGATGAATGCTATGTTCCTATGGATTCTCTTGAAATATCCCTTGTTGATAAAACTGATGTTTGCTATGTTTCTGGGCATGATGCCCCTATGAGTAAAACTTGTGAGGATAATTATGCTACTGTTATTTATGATAATTCATGCTATTTTGATAAATCTTATGATAATTCTCTATTTATGCCTAATATCGAAATGCATGGTAATAAGGAGTTTTGCTTGGAAATTTTTTATGATAAAGCTCTAGATGATGGTCCTATGTTGCTTGATAATATTATGTATTCTACTATTGAAAATGGGATTGGAGAGGTCTTGACTTTATCTAGACGGAGTCCCATACCTCTTGAGAGTGATCAATCATCTTGTTATAAAATTGTTTAAAGTGGGTTTGAAATTTTTAATCCCACTATCTTGGAGCTTGATAAAAATTATGTGTTTGTAGATCATAAAAAGCTAGTTATTTCATGACGCTACTGTAAATTATTATGAGAGAGGAAAATATGGTTGTAGAAATGTTCATGTTACTAAAACATCTCTTTATGATGGAAGTTTTGAAGTTACTTTTATTTTATCTTCCTATGCTTGTCACTTTGTTCTTCATGTATTTATTTATTTACAAGATTCCTATGTATAGGAAGTGGGTTAGGCTTAAATGTGTTTCGAATATGCTTCTTGATGCTCCCTTAATTTGCTTCATTTTTCTATTCTTATGTGAGCATCATTAAAATCTCAAGCCTAGCTAAAAGGCATGGCTAAACGGCATATTCGAGTCTAGCCCTATCGACTCCTAAAAACAAGATAAACAAGCCAACAGGCTATCGAGTCCTTCCTAAGGTCCCTCTCCGGCGAAACCCCGATCCCGCTGTAAAAAAGTCAAACCCGACCGAAAGTCAACTGTGTCGTCTAGCCACCAAAAGTTTCTCACTAAATTTTCTGGCCGGACAGGACAAAAATATTCCCAGGAAAATAAAACTAGCATGGCAAAAAAAATCATAAATAAAGCAGGTCTATATGCCGACGGTTTTTATCTGCAGCCGTAGGCATACAATTTGTGGCGTTAGCCTCCCGTCCTGATCTGACGGCAGGGCCACGTGTCTGTAGTGTATGCCGAGGGTAGTATCTATGCCGACGGTGCTCGATTTTTGCCGTCGGCATTTACTGCGTATGCCGCCGGTTATTTGTATACCGACGGTGACGCTGACCAGGCCGTAGGCACAAGTTTTTTATGCCGACGGTGATTCGTGTGCCGACGGCTTTCATTTGACCGTCGGCAATGGGTAATGTATGCCGACGGCCTTGATAAAAGGCCGTCGGCTTACAATTTGTCGTCGGCAGCTAGCATTTTTCCTGTAGTGGTTGTCTCATAAACTAATATGAGATGACACTGACTTCATGCCTCGTTGCCAACTATGATACTAATTGTTGTGGTACTAGGAGTCTAGGACTACTAATTGTTGCTGCGTCCTAGTAACAATATGAAATGCAATCTTCTTTCATGGTTAATTAGCTCACCCTTAACAATATGAAATGGCGGCTTAGCAGCCAGCCACCACTCACCACTTATTTAATCCTCCTCTCATCGTACTAGACCGTCCCACTCATCACCACTAATATTATCCAAATCTCACTACATCACCTTTTCACATTACAATAGTATATCGTTGATGATCTCACATCATTTGCGCTGCCGGATGATCACCTCCACTCCACCATATCCACCTATATAAATGGATACGCTGCCTCGTGATCACCTTCACTCCACTATACCCACTCATCTCCTTCTTCTTCCTCCTGCCACTCATCTAAGCTAGCTAGCAGTCATTGATATCCGAGCTCAAGCTCAAAAGCACGGACGTGAAGCAATGGAGCCCATCCCTCTGCTGACGCCGTACAAGATGGGCCAGCTCGACCTCACCCACCGGATAGTCTTGGCTCCCCTCACCCGACAACGCTCCTACGGTAACGTGCCGCAGCCGCACGCCGCCCTCTACTACTGCCAGCGGGCCACCCCCGGCGGGCTGCTCATCACAGAGGCCACGGGGGTGTCCGACACGGCGCAGGGGTCCCGCGACACGCCGGGAATCTGGACGGTGGAGCACGTTGAGGCGTGGAAGCCCATCGTTGACGCCGTGCATGAGAAAGGAGCCGTGATCTTCTGCCAGATCTGGCACACTGGGAGAGTGTCAAGGCTCGAGTTCCAGCCTGGCGGCGTCGCGCCGGTGTCGAGCACGGAGAAGGGCGTGGAGCCACAGATGAGCTCGGATGGTCACCTCGAGGAGTTCTCGCCACCGAGGAGGCTCATGGCGGAGGAGATTCCTGGATTAGTTGATGACTTCAGGAAGGCAGCAAGGAACGCTATCGACGCTGGTAGGGGGCACAGTTTTCTGTGCAGTCACACTTTTCTCTCTTGAACATCTATTGATATGTTTTTATTATTTAAAGAAAAAACTATAACTATATATGTTATTCACTGAAAATATTTGCAAAGTTAATATTTTGTTTTTTCTAACTTCAAAACTCATATTCTATGGAATCATTTACCAATATGTACATATAAAATACAACAATCAAGTGTGCCATCTTCAAGACCGTGTTAAAGTCGTGGACGGATCCCCAGCTTGGAGGCTTGCCAAGAACCATATCGTCTTGTATCACACGACTGTTTATAAAAGTTTGTCCCAAAAAATGGTGTTTGCCCAATCTTCTAGAAGTTTCTAGGTCGTTACTGTATTAAGTCATCTATTACGGACTTACATGCGGTATTCACTTGCTGCCCGTACATGCGTGGATTAATTATACTTACTACAATCTCATTGTCGAGAAAGGTTTTGACGGCGTGGAGATCCATGGTGCATATGGGTACCTCATCGACCAATTCCTTAAGGACAGCTGCAACGATCGCACCGATGAGTACGGCGGCATCATCGAGAATCGGAGCCGCTTTGCGCTCGAGGTCGTCCACGCCGTAGTGAAGGAGGTCGGCAGTCACCGCGTTGGCATCCGCTTATCCCCCTTCACCGACTTCATGGACTGCCACGACTCCGACCCGCACGCTCTCGCGCTCCATATGTCCACCAAGCTCAACGACCACAACATCCTCTATGTCCACATGATCGAGCCGAGGATGGCCATAGTGGAGGGCCGATACGTGGTGCCGAAGCGGTTGCTTCCATACCGGGAGGCGTTCAAGGGGACCTTCATCGTCAACGGTGGATACGACAGTGAGGAAGGGGACAAAGTGGTCAGCGAGGGGTACGCTGACCTGGTGGCTTTTGGGCGGGTATTCCTGGCAAACCCAGACCTGCCCAAGAGGTTCGAGGTTGGTGCAGAGCTGAACAAGTATGATAGGATGACCTTCTACACCTCTGACCCCGTCGTCGGCTACACCAACTACCCGTTCCTCGAATGATCATCCATGATGGATCTCTTATCGTCCTCGATCGACGAATTGTATCACATCTGGTAATTAAATGTACTAGGTGCAAGTGTTGCGTTTGATCAAGCAATAACCATCAAACCATATGTATGTATGTATGTATGTATGTATGTATGTATGTATGTATGTATGTATACTGCTTTCCATAATTAAGTTAGCGAAATCACCGTACATGGTGACGCCACCTATTATCACTAGTACTTTCTCCACTAGATGATCCGGTGGCCCCCAAGCGAAAATGTCGAAAGCAAGATTGTATTGTAATCGTAGGTTTTTTTTGTTACCCATGGCGTGATTTAGATTAACACAAGTGTTCCTAATATGTATACCACAAGTGCTCCTAATTAAGATTTCTATAAATAAAATAAAGTTTAAACTGGGCAAAGAACTAAGGGGAACATATAACTTATTAATAAAGGACATTTTATAATAATAAAGGAGCAAGTACACTGAGTAGTGCACCATTGTTGCAGCGCTAACAATACACCGATTTGACGCTTAAAGTTCAGAACAAAACATAGATCGACATAGTGCACCACCGTTGTTGCACTAACAGCACGGCTTGTGACGGCCCGAAATTAAACAACCAGATACTACTAAGTACTAACCATTCCCTATTTTGCATCATCGGAGATGACGATAATCTTATCACCGGAGCAGCTGGCTCGATGGTTGTTGGCAGTGATTTGAACGGAAATGGCCTCATCCTTGCTCTCGTTGCGCCACTAGCACAAATGACATAATCGAGTCAGAATTAAGACATAAGTTATATCTTTTTTAGATGAGACACATGTGTTCCATTACAGCACTGTGAGATCGTTGCAAATCAAACAGTGTGTATCAGGGAAAAAACTATCGCTCAGTGTTTCTAACTCTGGACATCTCACTGCCATGACAACTATATATATAATTAAACTGTGATGCTTAAATGTGAACAATTCCACATATACATCACATGAAGTATGAAGAAAGTTCTTTCTGCACTTGTCCGCCCAGTCTTGTTACACATAGAAAGAAGGAGTGATAAAAGTCAAAAGGTTCGGTTGAGCTTCGTAGTTCGGATCACCTCATCTGCAGCTAGCACATAAGGGCAACTCCAACGCGCCGACGTATTTGGTCCGTTTTTTATCGTATGGGTTGGCGCGGACAAAAAAGAAGGCCCAACGCGTGGATGCATTTCTGCCTTTGCCCCCTTTTGTGACCGTTTCGTGTCCGCGCCAACCCAATTCCAGCCCAAATTTTGGCCAGTTTGGGTCGAGGCGGACAGGAGACGGACCGGCCGCGCATTCGCGTGTGACCGCCCCTGGCAACGCGTGGTCAAAGCTGGCCTACCTGCCAGCGACCCACCGCCCTGTCGTCTTCCCCACACGATTCTTTTTTAATAAATCGGCCGTGTGAATAGCGACCTCACTCCACACAACCACCCCACTAAATCTACTCCAAACCCTAGCCAGAGCTGCAGAAACCCTAGCCTAGCCCGGCCGGAGCAATGCCGCGGTGGTGGAAGAAGACAAAGCACGACCATGAGGCTGACAGCTCCTCCGGCCAGCGTAGATCTGCGCCGCGCTGCAAGCTCCCTCCTCCACCACGCGCCGCTCCCTTCCTCCGCCACCTCCACCTCCGGCGCCTACATCGCACCGCCGGGCGTGTTGGTGGTCGGGGGACCCCCGAAGCAGCGACGGTGCTACGTGCTCGTAAATGAGTGTTGGTGGCATTGGAACAATGCCACCGCAGTGTACTGGCCCGACGTCCACCTGCCGGACGATTGGCACCTGAATCCACAACGAATTCCGGTGCCACTGATCTTGAAGAGTGGCCAAGCCAGGGCACTGGAGATTGCTCGCCGCCGGGAGGCGCTCCCTCGGGAATTTCTCGATGACCCGGCCTTCGCGCCGGATTCGAGGATCTAGGACCGGTGGTTCGCCGACGAGCACTGTCGGGGGAATACTTTCTGGATTAACCCGCGGCCCAGTGCGACTTACTTTACTCGCATGGATAAAAGCCCACATGGGGGTAGGCCCAACATTGAACCGCCACAAGGAGAAAGATCTAGAAGACGTATCCCGGAGGACGTGAAGATCAAGTAGTCTCCACTTAGGTATCTATGGACATATTCCTTGTGGAGGAAGTTTCCTTTGTAACCTGACGAGCCTCTGTGTATATAAAGAGGACTCGCAGGACTTAGAGAGGGGAAGCCCTAAAACCCTAGCATATACGGCGAGTACCAGATCGGATCGCCTCCATTGTAACACCTCGATTATCATATCAATACCAATCTAGGGTAGGCAGGAAGTAGGTCTTTTACCTCACATTGAGGGGGCCGAACCTGGGTAAATCTGTGTTGATCTTTGTTCCTGCGATCCCAAGCTCGGAGATGCTTGACTCGCGTAATCCCACACCTACGAAGTCATCTATGACACCTGACGTGACAAACCCACGACAGTTGGCGCCCACCGTGGGGTCTGCGGTCAAGAGCGTCACGTTCCGCGCAGGATCCATGAAGGGAGCTGAAGATCTTGTTGTTGTCCGTATCATCACGGTCAATGGCACACCCCTCATTGACGATTCAAGCTGGGGGCCGGAAGCAGATTATTTGGAAACCGGCCACGTCATCCCGTTTGGATCTGTCCACGTTTTCGTCGGCTTCATTGGCGGCGAGTCAGAAGATCCATCGCAGCATGGCGACTCAGAAGAAGGAGTCGCGGTAACGGTGGACCAAGAGGAAGAATCTATCAACTATGAGTCGCTACCTCTTGAAGATGAAGAAGGCCAATCCATCGAGTATGTCCTTGAGGAAAGGCTATGCGGAGATCCTGTGGATGGCGATTCGCACCCTATAGGAAATCGGCATATAGAAGGGGTCTACAGGACCACTGAAGCGGATGAAGGGCTGGGCATGCCGCCAGGTAGCTTAGCTCCCGCGCCGCCAGAAGCAGCAGAACAAGCCGCACCAAACGCATCAGGAGTCGCGGCATCTGCTGCAGCTACCCCAGGAGCCGCGGCTTCAGGAGTCGCGAACAGAGAGACCCCGCCTGGAGTTGTACCCGCGGAATCAGGATCAAGGGTGGCCTCCGACCCAGCGGCCACGCTACCACAGGGAAGTGTGTTGCTCACACCAATATCTGCGGTAAACGCGGCTGCCAGAGTGACAGAATTGGAGGCTACCAGGATCGGGCTATATGATGAAGTCCAGAGAATCGCATATGAGAGAGCCAGGCTGGCACGCGAAGAACAGCGCCTCCAACAGGAGCAACAGCGACTCATTGAGGACACCAACACTTTGCAAGGAATACAGGGCACTTTGCCACACAGACGACACGCGAGCCGCCTGCAGCCAGGGACGGTGAACCCGGTGGATCTGTTCCAATCACCCACCTCTGGGTTTGCAGCCGCGGCACCCGCACTTAGAACACCAGAAGCTACGGCGCCACCCAACGCGATTCCATCAATCGCGACTAACGTGGCGCGACCAATTGTGTGGTCAGAAGCCGTGGTGCCATTAGTCGCGGCGCCTTCATACATGGCGCCGCCCGCTACAGTTGTGCGACCCGCAGCACCGTTAGTCGCGCCTGAAACCCGGATGTACGCAGCACCATCAGTCGCGCCAGCAGTGCCGACCTTCGCAGCGCCAAGGACAATAGAAACACCTGGATCACGAGCTATGGTACAGGCCAATAACAGGGCCATCATGCCACCACCATTACCACAGCCAACTTTTGTTCAGCAGCCTCCACAGCAGCCTCAAAGGTTCCACACGCCGCAAGGACACTATGTTAGCCCAGTGGAGAACCTCTTTGCAGCTACAAACATCTTGGCCAGGTTGGCACCAGCAGGGAATACACCCATGGACAGAGAAGCGCGACGCGCCATCGAGATGCTGAGCACAGCGGTTATCCAACAAGCAAACATGTCTGAACACGCGGGACGGCTGCATTCTACCCCTTACAACAGCCAAGCAACGGCGGAGAGAAGTATCCATGCAGAGTCGCCACACGTTGCGACTTCAAGCTCTGCGAGGCGACAAAGGGAAAACCAACCCGTGACCCAGAATCAGCCACAACAAGTTCAACCCGCAGAAGCCGTACAGCCGCGCACGGTAGTTAACCCAGCAGGAAGGCCAGCTCCGTCTAACTTATCATCGCGACTCAAAGGCCCAGTCTGCTTCAGCGAGAGAATCAGGTCAGAACCGTTTCCTGCAGATTTCAAAGGACCACGAAAGGTCGCCAATTACAATGCGAGCATGGACCCTGTGACTTGGCTCAATAATTATGAGATGGGCATGAGCATTCTCAACGCATCTGAAGAGATTTGCGCCCGATATCTAAACATGATGCTAGAAGGCGCGGCTCATATATGGCTACAGAATTTACCCCCAAACTCAATAAACTCTTGGGATGAGATGAAGGAAGCTTTCGTCAAGAATTTCCAAGGAACATGCAAGCGACTCTGCAGTATAGAAGATCTCGAGCGTTGTGTACAAAAGGAAGGCGAGTCAAGTCGCCATTGGATGAGAAGGATAGTAGAAATTATTCACTCCTCAGATAACATACCACCGAGCTCAGCAGTCCTAGTGATGGAGAAGAATTGTAGATTTGAGCCGCTGGTTCACAAACTAGGTCGCATGAAGGACAAAGTTAAGAGTCTAAGCGAGGTAATGGCAGCGGCCAACAAGTACGCAAGCTCAGATAAGACCAGGACGCATCTGATGGGGAGGAAGAGGAAACTACTGGGAAAGGAAAGAAGACTAGCAGTAAGCCTCAACAACAGCAAGCCAGCAATGCTAACGCGAGTTACAAGCGCAAGAACGAGGAAGGGAACTCGGGTTTAGTCGCGAATACCAACACTCGCTATAAGCAAAGCGGTGGCAGAGGAAGGAACTTTCACCCAGTTAACTTGGAATAGGTTTTCAATCGCCCTTGCGACATACATATAGGCAAAGATGGGAAACCACCCAACCACTCAAAGGCACAGTGCTATCATTACAAGAAGTGGAAGGATGGGCAACCGCTCAACGCAAACAACAACAATCAAAACAATGAAGGAGGCAACCATGGTGGAGTCAACAGTAACAACAATAACGCTGCCCCAAACCCGCAGCCAGACCAGCCACAGTTCCCAAAACAGTTGGGTCAGTAGCACACAATTGTAGTCAATACCTCAAGGAGGGAGCAAAAGCTGCGACGACGTAATCAGGCCGTTAACGCCATAGTCCTAGCTGAACCACAGTGGCTAAAGTGGTCCGAGCAGCCAGTGGTTTGGAGCCGCGAAGATCACCCAGGAGAAATAAATGAAGAGGGCAAACTCGCGCTGGTAGTTGCCCCTCAAGTCGCAGGGTACAAGTTAAGCAAAGTACTGATGGATGGAGCAGCAGTATCAATATCCTATACTATGAGACCTTCTAGAGAATGAATCTTCAAGAAAAACAGCTAAGCCCATCCAGAACGACCTTCCACGGCGTTGTGCCAGGCATATCAGCCCAGCCATTAGGGCGAATCAGCCTGGAGGTCGCCTTTGGGACACAAAGCAACTTCAGAAGCGAGTATATCTGGTTCGAAGTTGTAGATTTTCAGAGCCCGTATCATGCACTGTTTGGCAGAGAAGCATTTGCAAAGTTCATGGCTAGGCCGTGCTACGTGTACCTGAAGCTAAAGATGCCAGGCCCCAGGGGAGTCATCACCGTCAATGGCGATAGAAGAATAGCTCAAGAGTGCGAAGAAGGCGATAAGCCATGGCCAGAGCAGCTTGTGTCACGGAGAGCACGCCCATGCGCGAGTCGCAGGAAAATTTTGATGACATCGTGGAGGCCAAGAGGCACCTGCCTGACCTGCGGCTTCAAATTACAGCTGCAAGGGAGGCGAGGAAAGCAAGGGCAACAGCCAATCGCCAATAAGCGAGTCGCTATCTGCGACCGCAACAAAAACCATCAAGGTTTGTACCATTAAGATGGCCACTCAGTGCCAAAGAACTTCATTTCCGGTCGCCACCCAGGCGCGACCGACCCATGTCTCACCTCTGATCGCCACCTAGGCGCGATCGACCCATTTCTGGTTGCCACCTAGGCGCAACCGACCCACTTCTGGTCGCCACCAAGGCGCGACCGACCCATGTATCATTTCTGGTTGCCACCTAGGCGCAACCGACCCATTTCTGGTTGCCACCAAGGCGCGACCGACCCATGTATCATTTCTGGTTGCCACCTAGGCGCAACCGACCCAAGCAACACTTCTGGTCGCCACCTAGGCGCGACCGACCCTGTATCATATAATGATTCTGAAATAAAGCATCTCAAACTACCAATTGAGTTGTCAGTCTTTTATTTTTTAATCATTGGTTCCTTGGGGGCGCGGCAGCTTTTTAGCGCGGCCTATTCCTTGGGATCGCCAAACGAGTGGCATTTATCGTGATTATACTCGACCTCTCTTGGATGCGACTTGCATTATGCGGCCAAAGTACTGGGGTGCGGTGTCAATCGAGTGTGATCGCCTATCATGGCCGCCAACGACCCTGAACACGCATTTTTACCTGGGAAATACTGAGCCGCGCAGGGGCCTAAGTGAGGAAAAACTGAGACAAATCATAAGGACCATCCTATTGGTCGAAACATGTACTGATGAGAGTACTTAAGCAAACCATAACATTTATCTTATGACACATAAATTCTAACAATTATTACAAGCCGCTAAGGGCTAAAATCATCAAACTATTGTTTTTCTTCTTCATTTGTGCGTAGCTTTTGACCTGTGGGAAGGAGGAACAGGCGGCTTGCCAGGCTTGCCAGAAGGAGCAGTCGCGGCTCGCTTGACGGCTTTTCAGTCGCGGGCTTGGGGGCTGCAGAGCTGGATACACCTGGAGAAGGGTTTTTCTCTTGCGGGTTAACCGCGCTGGACGACGGAGCGGGTATTTTTTCCATTCTGCTCCCATCAGCATTGTACTTGCCAAGATAGGTTGCAAGATCTACCCCTTCCACCAGCTCAGTCGCATGGCTGCGCATGCTCTTCCAAGTTCCCGCGTATTCTGAGGCCGTCAGATCGGTGCCATCCACCTTCTTCGAGGCCTGCCCTGTGCGACCTTGGCAGCATCAAAAGAAGTAGTACGTCTTGGCCAAGGCAAGCACATGAGCCGCACCAGAGCGAGCTGCAGACTCCTTCCAGTCCAAGAAGAATTGAGGCGCCTTGAGCAGTCTCTTCAGAAGGCCTTCAGCATCCACAGAGCAGGCTTTGTTGGCAGAAGACAGGCAGACAGCGATCTCGTGGCATCGCAAGCTTTTCCGCGAAAACTCGCGGATATACTCCAGTTGCTCTTGAGTACTGCTGCGCTGAAGTGTAAATTTTCACCTACATCAAGGCATTTTTTGGCCAGCTCAGCAATATACAAGCAAAGATAATGGAGAAAACAAATACAGACACGAGTCGCAGTACTCACCAGCCAACTCCTGGGTCATGATGCAGACTTTGGCATGCACAAGGTTGTGGGTGTCAGATAATTTGGTCAATTTCTTCTCAAGACTGTCAATCTCAACAGCCTTCAACCTTGCATCCTCATTGGCCTGGGCAATGGCGTCCTTCTGAGCATTGATTTGGAGGTCCAACTGCTCGATTCTCTCTTGGAGTTTACCCTCAACCTTTTTAAGCCGCAGCTCGGTGGCTTTGGCTTGCTCAGACATTTTATAACTCTCATTAGAGAGCTCGCCCATCCGGTTATTCATTTTCTTCAGCTCAGCATCACGCTGGCCAAGAAGCTCGCGCAGCCGCTCCAGTTCAGAAGGAGTCTCCCCCAATTGCTTTTCCAAGGCAAGCCTTGCAGCTGTTACGGAGCGTAGTTCCTCCTACAATAAGCACGTCAGCTAGTAAATACATCTCAACTGCTAAAGAGAAGTATCAAGTCTCCCTTTACAATCAAGAAGAAACTTGATCCTTGGGGGCTAGAGACAGATAGTGCAGACAGAAGTTTACCTGTAAGCCGCTGACAGATCAGACAGCGCCTTGCGGAGCTCCGTGGCTTGCTTGTCATTTGAGGCAATAATGGCCTCTGACAGTTGCTTTGCGCGGCTCATGGAGGTCGAAGAGGCGACCTCAGCGCGCAGAGCCAACGTTTGCTGGTTGTCAGTCGCAAGCGACTCAACCAGCGTTGCGGAGGAAGGATTAACCTTCTCCACATCTTGGGTTGCGAAGAGACCCGTTCCGTCCTCCAAGGCCACCTCTTGGGTAGCCATGTCAGGAACAGAGGCTGTAGCCAGATCATCAGTGGTGGCTACGCCCTCCACCACAGCATTATGAGCCGCTGGCGATAAGCGCGGCTCAACTGTAGTCTCAGAGACAACTCCAAGATCAGTCGCGGATTTGACCGCACCTCTGCAAAAACAAGAGTATTGTGTAAAGAAGAAGTACATGAGCCAGAGTAAAAACATTACAAGCGCAAGGAAGTTTACTAACTCTGGAGCCATCTTCACAGAGGCCATCAGGCCGCCACTTGACGGCGAAGACTGGCCTTGGATCCCAGAGTCTACAAGCAGAAATTCGTGTGTTAGTAAAGGAAAAAGAATAAGCAGTTGAGATGTCAAGGCAATGAAGAATTACCAGATTGGGGACCCATGTCTTCTTCAGCTGAGGCGGTGGCTTTGTACACGCGCCTGGCAGCGGAGGAGGTCGCGCCCGTGGCAGGTTTGCGACGCTTCGCGGCCTCAGGATTTTCCAGAGCACCAAGCTCTGGCTCCTCGCGAGACAGCCTCTTGGAGGCCCTGCGGGGAGTTGGGATAGCCGCTGCAGCAGAACTCGCAGCTGGCTCTGGACTGTCATCTTTGTCCATTTCAGTATCTTCACCCTCTGAAGCCGCAGTAGCGACAGAGGGATATCAGCAACCTCACTGCCCTCTAGAGCGGGCAGCAACTCTTCCTTGCCGCACGCTTGGGAGCAGCAGTACTGGCATCGGTCGCGGGAAGTGACCAGTAATCCTCATCAGCCTGGATCAGAAAAGTATAGGTCGCAGTATTAAGAAAGGAATGCGACTCAACTACAAAGGCAAAAAAAGATAGAGAGGAGGAGTTACCTCAAAAGGCTTGTTGTTCACACTGAAAGGGGCGAGCCCCACTTTGTCAAAGGAGACGTCCTTCTCCTCAGTAACACGGTGATAAATTCCACCCATTCATCAGGCGTCCAGTCAGCAGCCTGGATGCGATCAACGTCAGCAGAAGTGCCAGTGCACTCAAGGAAGGATCGCTGTCGTCGACTGACGGGCTGGATACGCCATTTGGTCCAGCAAGAAAGAAGATCAAGGCCAGTGAGACCATGACCGATTAGGGCGCGGACCTTGATCAGCGACTCGTTGATGAAGGCCATGGCCGAGTCGCGAGGCTTTGATTTAAGTGCCTCGGTAGGCACGAAGGAGGAATTGGACCAGGAAGGAAGGCGAGATTCACCCTCCGGAGAAGTATCTTGGCAATAAAAGAAAGATTTTGCCAAGCCCTGGGCATGTTTGCCAGGGCTAGCTTAGGGAGAACAGAGTTACGATGGCGCTGAAGAGAGATGGCGCCAACTTGAACATAGGCGCCACCTTGCAAGCGAGCTGGCTATTACAAGAGAAAGAAGCCAACCAAAGATCGATGCTGGGGGCTATGCCAAGATAGTCCTCGCACAAGACGTGGAAGTTGCTCACCTGGAGCATGGAGTTGGGCCCGATGTCGTGAAGACGGAGGCCTAAACGCCGCATCAGATCGCGGAAGAAAAGGGAGCCGGGCGGCGAGAATCCCCGATCCACGTGCTCCACAAACATCACCAACTCGTTGGGCTTGGGTGCGGCTCGACTTCGCTGCCTGGAGCCCGCCAGACATTGCTCTCCTTTGGAGGTACGAAACCCTTGGCGGCTAGATCCGTAAGGTGCTCCTCCGTCACCCAGGATCCCTCCCAGTTGCAGGAGATCGTGCGCTTATCAGTGGATGGTTTCGCCTTGGGTGCCACTGCGGAGCGGAGATTGGATCGGGAGGCTAAGCTCGGATTGAGGAAGAAGACGGCGCGGCTAGGAAAAAGGAGATTGCGAAGGCAAGTGGATAATGACCTAGGAGGCCGCAGTATATAACAGGAGGGGCCCGCAACTAACGGCATGATCTGCGCTCGCAACCAACGGCACAATTTGCGCCCGCAAAACGAGTAACGGTCCGCAATTAAGGGGAACATAATATTCCCAGAAGAGGAGATGAGTCGCACAGATAAGGCGCGGCTCTAAGTCGCATAAGTCAGAGATTGGCCAGAACGTTTACAGTGCGGCTCACCGACCATTTCAAGAAGTCAGAAGATTTTCACTGCAAAGTCCTAACCAATCTTGGGGGCTAATGTCGGGGGAATACTTTCTGGATTAACCCGCGGCCCAGTGCGACTTACTTTACTCGCATGGATAAAAGCCCACATGGGGGTAAGCCTAACATTGAACCGCCACAAGGAGAAAGATCTAGAAGACGTATCCCGGAGGACGTGAAGATCAAGTAGTCTCCACTTAGGTATCTATGGACATATTCCTTGTGGAGGAAGTTTCCTTTGTAACCTGACGAGGCTCTGTGTATATAAAGAGGACTCGCAGGACTTAGAGAGGGCAAGCCCTAAAACCCTAGCATATACGGCGAGTACCAGATCGGATCGCCTCCATTGTAACACCTCGATTATCATATCAATACCAATCTAGGGTAGGCAGGAAGTAGGTCTTTTACCTCACATTGAGGGGGCCGAACCTGGGTAAATCTGTGTTGATCTTTGTTCCTGCGATCCCAAGCTCGGAGATGCTTGACTCGCGTAATCCCACACCTACGAAGTCATCTATGACACCTGACGTGACAAACCCACGACAAGCACGACGACCATCGTCGTGCTCTTTTCGCGCCGGCCCACGCACCGTGGCCGATCGCCGAGAGGTACCCCTCCGTGCCGCTCGGCCAGGAGGCGGGCCTGTGGTTCAAGGAGGACGTCCTCGAGGACGACGACCCGGAGATGCAGGCGGCGTACGAGGCCTCTAGGCGCTCCCTCGTCGAAGACGAGATTAAGCGCTGGGAGCACGTGCTGCAAGAGGCCCAGCCACCGACGCCATGGTGGCAGCACATGCAGCAGGAGCAGGAGGACGAGGAGCTGGAGCAGGAGCCTGCTCCTCCCCTCCCCGACGGCCTCCTCGGCCAGTCCTGGTGGTAGTTGGTTACCGTCGCCGCCACGGCCGCAGGAGCATCCTCCAATGCCGCCAGCGTGTGTGCCGCTGGCCCAACTCTGGGTCACGCCGCCGTACGTCATCATCCCCGACAGCAACGATGACGAGTAGGCCAGCAGCGGTGAGCCCCCAACTGCAAGTGTTATTTTTTTGTTTTTCCTATATTATAAAAAAGGCTGTTGTCCCCCCCCCCCCCCCCCCCCCCCCCCCAATATGTAACCAGAACGGCCTTTAGGCCTGCTATGAATATAAATAAGCTAGAAAAACCCAAATGGGTCAGGCGCGTTGGGTCGTCTCACCAGTGTGTGGACAGTGACCGCCATTTGGTGTCCGTCGGAAAACGACCCAAAAAATGTGACCGTTTCTGTCCGTTTGCGTCGGCGCGTTGGAATTGCCCCAATTCAACTTCAACCAGACAAGGTGTGAAGCGAAAACATGGAGAGAACTTCAAAAGGAACCGTAAATAAGCAGTCTATGAGCAAGCAAAACCGATTCATCATTACAAATTTAATTTTATAAATAAAAATGGCAACGAACTTATTTCTTCAAATAGATGTTATTAGCTGCAAGTCTAAACAACATTCACTAGAGGCAGGTAGTCCAGCTATTAGTAAATTGAACTAAAAAGGGCCATCGGCAATCTGTCGTCAAGTTTTCTAACGGATCAGCATGCATGACGTTGCAGAGAAAATAGGAAAAGAGACTTTACAAAAAAACATAGATTGCAGACTGGGATGATATTTATGGTGGATCTGGGATAGATTCTGAGATAGGAAGAAAAGCAGTTTTTAAGGGTGAAAGTCGCGTAAAATGCTAATATATGGCAAGTCAAAGTAGTAGGTCCTCGGAAACAATGGAGTAACTTTGCATTTGCTGGACAGAGCGTAATACACAAGAGAAGCATGAGCAAGAAAAGATACTACTCCTCCGTTCGGAAAAGGATGTCACAAAAATGATCTATCCATCCTTTTCCGAACGGAGGGAGTACAACTTATTGGAAGGGATGGTGATGACATAAGCTTAGGTAAAATCTGAGGAAACTGGACTATTTCAATACCTGATATAGATAAACAGAAGCAAAAAAATTAATGTACTTTTTTCAGCATTGATCCTTCTCTGATGTAGCCTCAACAAATAATCAAGTGCTTATATCATCGAGATACCTTCGATTATATCATTAAAGCAGAGACTTCTTTTTGTTCTCCCTTTTCCACTTCTAGAAGACACAATGAAAGAAGATCTATATTAGAACAATAAACAAATTTATAACAACAATAACTTGGCACCTCACTTTAGTTCCCACTAACATGAATGGAGAAACAATACAGCAGAACAAAAGAATCTCAAATAAAGTCTTTTTCCGTTTAAAAATGTCCATAACAGAAGATAAATATTGCACATAGCTGAAGCAACGAAAAGATACTGATATAAATATGATAATAAGAAGACCCATACTACCTATTTGGAAATCTCGGTATCCATAGTTATTCGCACCTCCCAAAGCATTTTGTTGCTTGCTACACTATATTCCTCGTCTTTGTGTGTCATCCTTTCTCCTGCATTTTCGTGCACATAAGTATTGAAGTACCAGTAGGTACAGGGCCAGCTCTGACCCTAGGCCACCTTATGCGACGTACAAGGGGGATCCCCTATTCATCGCCTTTGGCGAGTCGTATCATACGACTCGCCCGCGATCGACGCCTCGCCCCGCAGGCCCACTACGCACGACGGCCCATTAGCGTCGGTCGCGTTTCTTTTTTCTTCGGAACCTCGATCTATTCGCACGTTTGATGGTTCTCTGCATTTTTAAATTCGAAGCACTTAAAAAAAATCAAAAACCTTTTTAAAAAAGAACCATTTTACACAAAATGGAACATTTTCAAAAATCATAATCATTTTTAAAAATCGGTACCATTTTTTAAATCGAAACCATTTTCAAAAATCGGAACCATTTTTTAAATCTGAACCATTTATAAATAGGAACCATTTTTAGATCGAACCATTTTCAAAAAAGTGGAACAATTTTTCAAAAAACGGAAACATTTTCAAAAAAGCGAAACAATTTTTTAAATCGGAACCATTTTTCAAAAATTGAAACCATTTTTTAAATCAGAACCATTTTCTAAAATCGGAACCATTTTCAAAATTCGGAACCATTTTCAAACAAAGGAACCATTTTTTAAATCGTAACCAATTTAAAAAATGGAACCATTTTTTTAAATCACAACCATTTTCAAAAGGAACCATTTTCAAAAAATCGGAACCATTTTCAAATAACAGAACCATATTTTTAAATCCGAACCATTTTCAAAGAGCCAGAACCGTTTTTAAATCGAACCATTTTCAAAAAATCGGAACCATTTTTCTCATTCGGAACCATTCTGAAAAATTGGAACCATTTTTCTCGAAAATGGTTCCTTTTTGAAAATGGTTCCGAACCGAAAAATGGTTCCTTTTAGAATATGGTTCCGAACCGAAAAATGGTTCCGAATGAGAAAAATGGTTCCGATTTTTTGAAAATGGTTCGATTTAAAAACGGTTCTGGCTTTTTTCAAAATCGAACTATTTTTGAAATATTAACCATTTTCAAATTTGGAACCATTTTCAAAATTGGAACCATTTTCAAAATATTTAGATTTTAGAAATTTCAGATTTAAATCCATTTTCGGAAACAAAAGAAAAAAGCCTAAACCTGATCGCTAGCTAGTACTGTACCTGTACGTGCCTCATGCGCTTGCATGCAGGAGCCTTGACTACCTCTCCTTGTATTTTCGCTCTCAGCGCACGCAGGAGCGCCACTCTCACTTGCTACAGGATCTGGATTAATTCCATATATGAGCGTGGAGTCTGCGCGAGGTGCTGGGCCAGCTTCAGGCCCATTTAGCGGAACGATGTCTCGCTCGTGCGGGCGAGTCGGTACATTCGGCTCGCTAAAGGCGATACATAGGGGCACCCTTCGAGATGCTAAGACACAGCGGTGATGGGCCTAAATGGACTGTCGCTGAAGGCGGCATAGAGCTCACGAGTATCAGCCCAGCCCTCTGGCCCGTTTCCTCCCAACTGACCCGATTCCTTTCATCCCCATGGCGCAGCGCACCACCTGTGACGACTAGGGTTCGTCGCCGCCGCCATCTCCGGCCGGCCTCCTCCCCTCTAGACCATCCCGGCGCTCTCCTCGCTACGCCCGCGGACCGCCGTCCTCCTCCTGCCCCTTGCTCCCTTCCCTTCCCGTTTAGGCCCCGCCACCGCAAGCACCTCACCTACGCCGCCGCCACCATCCTACACCACGAGCCCGGTTCCTCGCTCAGGAGAGGGAAACCAGATAATCGAGCAAGCGAGTGAGGAGGAAAGCAAGACAAGCCCAAGATGGTCATGCAGGATCCCCTCAGTGTGCGCCAGCAGATCACACCGCGGGTAGAAGCCACCGTGCGCATCATATCGTCGCAGTTCGGTATCCTGGACGAGCTCCGCCCCCGCCTCCAGACCTGCGGTCAGCCCTCGCCGGTGCAGCTCGCCAGCCACCGAGCCGATGACCAAGGCGACGCACGGCTCCTGAGGGGCATTATCGCCTTCCTTACCGACTCGATCCCACAGCTTAACGTCGCCGCTGACCTACTCAGCTCGGCTCTGAAGCACACTCTCGACAGCGGTGCCGCCCGGGATGCGCTGCCCGTCCTCGCCCACGGTATGTCCCATGACCAGATTGCGGAACACCTGCTCGCTCTCCCGACGCTTCAACCTCAATTTGACCCCCACCGCTTCCACGTCTCCATCCAAATTTCACTTTTCCTGCTGCGCCTCGCAATAGACTACTACCTTGACAGATGCATCTACCTTCTCCGCCGTATCGGCCTACCCAACCGCCACGACCCGTGGGTAAAGCCCGTCGACCATGCCATGGTTGAGCCACGCGCCTGCCTGGAACGGGCATACACCTTGGTTGTTGCAGCTTTCGCCCACACCATGGACGCCATCTAAGCTCACCGATGAACGAGGAGTAGCTGCTGATAGGTATGGCTGTATGGTATTAAGTGCAATTTTCCTTTTTGTTTACGTACATTTGCATTGTGACTCAGTTTGATTGATAACTTAGGGCTCCTTTTATTCATAGGATAGAAAATTGGAGGGTGGGTATGGCCTGCCCACTTTAATCTTGTGGGAATGGAAAACACAGAATTGGCACAAGTAGGCGTTTGATGGCAGCATAGGAACTCTTGAACAGTTGATATTATTGTTTGGAGTTTGAAATTTCAAACAACTGGCCGCTACTCACTAAATAGCTGTCCCATTGAAGCTTTCATGCCCTCACTAAATGTTTCCCTTCGCTGTCGCTGGCCGTTAGGTTCGCATCTAGCATATCAACACCAACGTAGTATTTCAGTAGCTCCCCAGGCAGCTCAAATTATATATAAGATAGACATGGTTAAGCTAGAGTATTTGAACTCCTGGAGTCGATGTAATAGTCTTTGCAGTTGTTTCACTACAATATCAGTGATATTTTGATTCATAGGATAAGGAAAATGGAGTATTGGTATGCCTGCAGGATAATTTTCAGAAAACTAGCCCAAACACTATTAGTTGCATCCACCCTATTTCTTTAGCTATCGCATCGGAAGCCACTTTCACAAATCTTTCACACTACGGTAGCCTTTCTTCAAAATTTACTCCTTTGGTTTGACTCCACCGAAACAAAGAATACTCGTCCATGCCTCCTTGGTCCAAGCATTATGTGTTAAAAAAACAAGGCACATCGTGACCTTTTAGTTGACTATTAAGGAACACTTACATTCGGTGGCTCCATTTGGCTCAGTGATACCTTTTGGGTTCCTAACTATTCAACCATAAATAGACTAGTTTCATATGTTGGTCTCCTAATATCTAAATCATTAACACATTGCAAATATACGTACTTGCATATTCTAGTTTATTAATGTAACCAGAACTTCAGAGCATACCTACTTCTGCATGCCCCACCTTGAATTTCATGGACAGTTTGCCCCTTTGATTGCAAATAATTACCCAGTAGCTCTGAAAAGGAGTGCCGCTCAGCCATCTACAGTTAAGGGTTAGTTAGCAGATATGATCAGGGCAACCAATGCTAACCGTGGATAGGATAATCCTTGAAAAGGGGAATTTAGTGGCTTGCCCACAAATGAAAAACTCTTCAATGGTCAGGGAAAGTTACCACGTTCCTGCAGATTTGCATTGGAAATGAGAAAATATAATGTTCTAATAGCTATGAAAAAAAATCTCTAGTCCCCAAACAGTTAGCTCAATCTCAAAACACGAGAGATTCTACAGCAGGTTGCAGGTCAAGACTTCTGCAAGTCAAAAGCTTCTGTAGGAAAAAATCCATACGAGAGCCCTATAGCATTGCTTGTTGCTTTTGTAACTTCAAGCGACAAGTTATTTATCAGTCTTCTTTTATGTTCGTAAAATCAGAAGAGAAATTTGGTGTTGCTTTTGTAACTTCAAGCGACAGGTTATTTGATTGATTTGCATATTGACCTCTTAATTTTGTGCCATGTTGCCGATCCATAATATGAATGGGTCTGAACCTTTTTTGTCACAATGGCTATTTATGCAGATAGGAGGCCTGCAGATGATCAAGTAGTAGAAGTTTGATTGAGTTTCCTGTGGTTCGTCAACTCTGGATGACGAGAGGAGAGTCTAAGACTGGTCTTAGTCTTCATGCATGTTCGGTTATTTGAGGCACCATATCTTTTGTAAACTCTCACTGTAGTGCTGGGTCGTGACCACCCCTAACATCTTACTCCCTAAATGCATGTTAACGTGAGTAGTTACTATGCTATATTAACACGGGTATATTGCAGAGCTTGGGTTGAACTTTTGACCTATCTTTCCCTAAATGCATATTATCATGAATTTGTGCGTCTAGTGATACGATAATCAAATCCAATGCTTGCTTTTTTCTTGCTCAACTCATTCATCGATGGATAATGTTTGGTGTTTATAATTGGCAAGCATTTGTTTGCTGATCTTGAACTTTAAACATCGGCACGGGAATCTGGCGTAAGAGCATCTCCAGTAGATGACCTATTTTAGGGCACCTCTTTTTTGTTTTAGGGCACCACCTTTTGACGTTCAGGGCAAGAAAAACAGAATTGCTCTAGTAGATTATTATTTAAGGGCATGAAAACTCGATTTGCTCGGGCGAACATGACGATTTGCTCCGGTGGATGATGTAAAATTGGGCACCAAACACTAAAAACGATAGCATTTTTGATATTTTACAAACTACAAAATTCAAACTACAACATGCCAATTTAAACGAATTTGACACTTCTACTACGACGTTCATACTACACTGAACTAGCCACCCTACTCATCCTCGGAGGTAGTCGAATCAAACAAGGAGGAGGACGACGACTCCACCTTCATTGTTGAAATGTTGATGAGGGGTTGGCCTCGTCGGTGCTCCCCCTTCTCCTCCTCGCTTTGATATATGGGGCACGACAGGCTCATTTTTGGGCACGATGTAAAAATTTGCGTCACCGTTTACATGTACATCACATTCGTGGAGCTTGTTTTTTGGGCACATGTGATGTCAAATTCTGTTTTTGGGGGCACAAGCCCAAAAAAAATCATCTACTCAGATGCTCTAAGAGAATCATTGAAAATGAAAATGAGGTTCCCGGGTACCACGTCAGATCTAGTAGACTAACCAACCCCAAATCCGTAAATCAGATTGAACCCTCGTGCAACCTTTCATTTTGTCACTTCTTCCTTGCTCGCACCGCCCCTTGCACTACCTCTATCGTTTACAACATAGCTCCGCCACTGCCCCACACCCCTCCGTGGACATGTTCACCTCCATGAACACGGTCGCCGCCCCTCGTACGCCCCTCCCTGAATGTTTTACTCCGTCAGACATATACCTCGTATGTCATGTGTTCGACAAAATGTCGGAATTGTTTCTTGATTTTTCTCTCTCCATGGAGTAGTTTGCGGATGTCGCTTGTGAGACTCCATGTCGCTAGATTTCCCTGTAGGGTTATTTTTGAAAATTCTAGGGACTATTTGGTAATATTCTGTTCTTTGCGTGCTTCGGTGGGATGTAATGTGAACTTTGACCTATACAGCCTTTGGTCCTTCGGGAGAAAAATCGTGTAAGGGGAAAAAGAACATCTCATCGCTAGGGTTATCTCCCCGATTGAGCTCTCATCGCTAGATCGATCTAGCATTCAGGGTAAGATGGGCAGCAGCGGCGGCGGCGGCCGATTCCACATCACAGCCGACGCCGACCCCGCGTCTGTGCTGGCCGCCGTTCGTAGCAGCATCTTCCAAGTCTGCAAGGAGCAGTTCGACGCGGAGGTGCAGCGTCTCCGGCCCGCCCTCGCCTCCGGCTCCGCCTCCGAGTCCACAGCGGCGCTCGGGGTGGCCTCCCTCGTCCTGGCCGAGGCCGCCGCGGTCGTCGCCGAGGCCGACGCCATCCTCCGCGTCTGGGGTCTCGTGGACGACGAGGCTGCCACGCGATGGCCAAGCCGCCGCGCCATCTTCGAGCCCCAGATCAAGTAGTGCCAGAGGATTCTTGACAAGAGCCTAAGACGAGCCCCTCCGCCTTAGGACGCCTCACCGCCTTAAAAACATGGGTTCATGCACTTTGGCCTTTAATATTGTGCATCTTAGCTTTGTTGCCAGGGGTAGGATATATGACTAATGTTGCGCTATCGTATCACTGCAAAAACTTTGCAGTTCATTAATATCATATCACGACCATGAAACAGATTACCCCATCAGGAGTAAATTGCATTAGGGTGCACTAAAACAATCATGTCACACGACTTTCCCTTGATGAACATGACTCTTGATATTGTTGCATTTGATTAATCAAGGCTGTGTATCTTGATTAAAGAAAAATGGTCGGAAACATAAGAGACCTGCAGAGGGAACTTGCACAGATCAATATTGACGCTTTCTAGAAAACATAAGAGACCTGCAGAGGGAACTTGCACAGATCACTATTGACGCTTTCCCCGAAGATCTGCATCTCCACCGAAGGAATTTCATTTCCCCCCACACTCTATGTGTGGAACTTGCATCTTGGGTTGCTTGTAACCCTAGGTGCCTTTGTGAGTCTCGGAGGGAATCCGAGGCATTGTTGGGAGGCTCCAACTCATTGTGGAGTTCCTCAACCTTTGTGTACCGGCTTGGTCAACGCCATCAAGGTGACCTCATAGTGGAAGAGCCAAAGACGTAGACGTACTTCCCTTAGGAAGGAACTACGGGAAACATCTCCGTGTCTCCACTTTGCAGTTATTTCTATCCTTTACTTGTTACTTCCGCTACGTTATTTACCTTGCTTGTATCACATAGAATGCTATCACCTAGTGCACATCTGTAACAGCCCGGAGTTTAACAAACTAAAAACCCGTGTAATTTTTCCACTTTTGTGTTCATTGCATCATGGCATCCTGCATCATGTGGTTGTCACTAGGGAATTGTGCTAGGGAATTGTGGTTGTTGCTAGGGATTTGTGGAGGTTGGCACCACTTCAAACCAAATTGCCAAGTTGTGCTTTAACTAATTCCAAAACCACGAAGGCACACAATCTTGCAAAATAAAATTACTTTGACATCTCCTATTTGTCAAGGAAGTTCCAAGAGCTCCAAAACAATACTTTGCCCTTGCTCCAAAATAGTTGAATAGCAACATGTGGAAAAGTAGCAAAATGCTATAATCCAACACTATGAACAAAGGTTGTCAAAAACATTTTATTTGGAGACACCAAAATTAGGGGAGCTTCGTATTGAGTTTGGGAGGCTACTAGAATTTTCTCACATTTTTACAAATGTTTAAATGCCTCATCTAATTTAAAACTTGTGCTGGTTTTAAATTTAAAACAGAAAAGGGCCTCGTTGTAAGTTGAGGAGGACCTATCGGTGAGGAGCAAATCTTCTCCAGGGGGTATCCGCGAAATCGTCTTCTCTCTCCCCGAGCACTGTCGCCACAGCGCGCCGTGCTCCCATGCCGTCGCCGCTCCATGCCGCGCCCGGGTCCCTCTGCTCTGCCTTCCTCGACTAGGAGAGCACGCCACGAGACCGCACTGCTCCGCTGACCGATTTCCCCACCCCACCTGCTCCCCGTTCCTCTCCTCCTCTCCCTCACCCCGAGCCGCCATGGCCGTCGTGATGCGCCGCCGTCTCGCCGCTGTTTGAGTGCTCCTCTTACGAATCGAAGACCATCACCGGCTTCGCCGCGTCGCCTGTTTCCTCTCCGCCAGAGGAATCGAGCAGGGACTCCAAGAATCGCCGCCGCCATCGCCGTCTTCCCGCGGCCGTCCGAGCACCGCCGGGAGCGATTCGCCGCCATTGCTGCGTCCCTGACCACGCCGAGCACGCACACGAGCCGAGGGTGAGCACCCTGTCCTTCCTGACCTCTTCTCCCTCCCTGTCCCTCGCCGTAGCCTCGCCGCGGGTCACGGAGGTCCGCCGTCGCCGTTAGTTGTGCTGCGTCGGATAATCCGGTCGAGGAGCAATCGGATTCTCCGATCAGTGCCAGTGCCGATTTTGTTTCAGTCCTTAGCCGCATTTTCTGTCTCCCCCAAGGATCGGATTTTCCGAGTGATTTTGAACTCGGATGTTCCGAAGAACATCAGTACGAGAGAACTTCAGTCCTTAGCTGAATTCTCGAGTCTACAGTGCACCGGATATTCCGATTCTGGAAATTCCGGATTTTCCGTTTTGGTCCAGCATCCAAATGGTGTACTGTTCCTTTCTTTTCTTTCCAAATTTTGGTTAACTGAATGGTACTGTGTGATTTAACTTTAACCAAGGCATAACTAAAAGAGGAGTGTAGAATGTAACAACTTTGATCGGGACATTATAAAATGCGTGTACTATCCCCGAATGTCCGGAAATTCGCGAACAAACCTTTTTATGTGGTTATCATGTTTAATCGCCAAAACCCTGCATTTCATCACCTGATCATGTCATAGCATCTACAAGGGAAATCCTAGGGTCGCGACTACCGTAATCAACAAGTGAGACACTTCATGACCTAAATTCACGGAATATCCGGGATGCGCCCCTTTAAGCACCCGAACTCCGTTTAAATTGAATAGTTGCATCATCCCCCTCCCGGGGATTTAAAATGTCATGTCATCATGTGTTTGCGCATTGCACCGATGTTATCCGTGGTTTTGATTGTTCCTCCCCGGTAATTGTTTGTGCATCGGTAGATCAAGGAGTGGAAGTGCCCCCACCGTACCGTGAAGAGCCGTACTACCAGCACGCTGATCAAGGCAAGCGTAATCCCCCCTCTGAGCATATCTTATCCTATTTTTCCGCAAGTATTTTCTCCACTATAATATTGCATGCGGTTCCAAATGTCAATTTACTGGATTAGAGTATCCCATAGTTGCATTAAGTTTCCAATGCCAATACCTGTTCCCCTCCTATAACCATAGGTTGGTATTGTTGGCCTGAGCTACTTAACTATGCTACGTTGATGCTCAGCCATGCTTAGTAGATGTTTATCTGTACGATGGATGGTTGATGTTGGAAACAGGTGTTGAGATGAGAATGATGGTGGAGAAATTGTGGTGACGGATAATAAATGCTTAAAGGAGGGGATGAGAGGCCACTGTGGTTGTGGTGTTTTGTCTCGTTCTCGCCGCCTAGGTGCGAGTTCTATACCTCTTGAACCAAGACTGAGCGTGCAACCATGCGTGAGGCCTATGCATTCGCAGTGCAGGAACCCTCATAGACTAAATAACTCGGGCAGGACTAGCCAGGGTCCTCTAGTTCGGGCTTCCATTTGCGCGTGCGTGATGATGGTGGGATGAACTGGGATGAGGATGGTTGTGTTAGGAAAATGAGTGGCCACGGGACAGGGGATTGGAGGAGACACCAAACCTGTTCCGTCCTCACTGATGATCCTGGGTTAGTCCTTAACGAGGGAGAAGTCGACACCGCTCCCACCCAGCCGGCTCTCCAAGGAAGAGAGCTAATGATCAGGTAATGGGCCGGACGGTACGCGTGGCGAAGGAGCTGGGGCCCCTCGGGACTCTGGGGACTTCCACTTTGTACACCCTTGCAGGGTAAATCTTTTCGAAAAGCCGTGTCCGCGGTTATGGACGAACTTGGGAAGTGAAGGTAAGATCATAGAATAACTCTAACGGAATGATTAAAAACTGGGTACTAGAGGTACCACTCAAGATTGAAAGGTGAGCTTCCTCGAGGGTGATTCGGGGAGGTGCCTTGGTGAAACAGGTACTGTGGTTGATGATGTTGGTGATGATGAGAAAGGTGATTCAAAGAAAAGAGTCTTTTCTTACCCCTCTTTTAAAAGTATTATGATTAGTCGATGCCTTTGAGTTATGTCTTTCATAAACAAAATCAGCTTTATGCAAAAGAGCCATAAAACCTTGAAAGCCAATCATCGAGCATATATTAGCTCTTAATCTTGCGAGTTCGTCGAACTCAACGTCGTTTGCTTATTTTCAGGGGAGGACTTCACCGACCTCGAAGGTGGGTTCTTTGTGGACGTCGACGAGTAGTCTGGGGTTCCCAGGTGGCAGCTTGGACATCCCGGAGCAGCTGGCGCTGGATGTTTATTTGTAGGCCTCTTAGGCCATAATTTGGTTCTTGTTGTTTAGAACAACACACTTCGCTTCCGCATGTTGTAATGTTGGGTCTGTGACCTCTGGTTGTCATTTGCTATCTTTCTCTATTATAAGAGTTGAATTATAATGATTTGTGTCGTAGAGTCTGTGATGTGCCAGTTGTTCCACAAGTCTTGATCTCTCTATTATGCTTTGATAGTGTGTCCGGTGGTGTCGGATAACCGGGGACACAGTATCACTGTATAGCAGTCGGGTCGGGGCGCTACAACATCTAGTCAACCTTGTTATATTTTGCTCAAGCCCTAATTAATCGAAAAAGAATTAAAATTTTGTAGTCGCCTAATCACCCCCCCCCCCCCCCCCTCTAGTCGACATATCGATCTTTCATACACGCCATCAACTATTTTCCGCGCCATTGCCTCCGCTGTTACTGCTACTGTTGCTCTCAAATTACTGCTGCTTTCACATCACGTTTGTTATTAGTGCTTTCCCAGGTGTGGTGGAATTGACAACTCCGCTGCTAAGACTTTTAAGTATTCTTTGTCTCCCCTTGTGTCGAATCAATAAATTTGGGTTTTACTTCACTCGAAGACTGTTGCGATCCCCTATACTTGTGAGTTATCAAGATTATTTTCTGGCGCCGTTGCCGGGGAGCATAGCTTTACTTATAAGTTCACTTGGGAGTACACTCTACCTCTCTCTCTGTTTAGTTTTTGTTTAGTTTTGTTTAGTTTACTTTTGTCTAGTTTTGTTTTGCTTAGTTTACTTCTGTTTAGTTGTGTTTTGTTCAATTTACTTTTGTTTAGTTTATTTTTGTTTTGTTTAGTTTTTCTTATATACTCGAAAATGCATAAAAATTTAAAAACCGAAAATCTAAAAAAAACTTTTGCTATGGATTACTTCTATGAAACTACATCTTGTTGGCAAGGTGGGTCCACGGAGGTTGAACGAAAATATTATATGAATTTCCGCTCAAAAAGGGATGTACTTATGGAAACTGTTAAATCAACTGGAAATGTATGCTAAAAATTTACGCTTTATATTTGGCAAATCTTTTTGTTGTGATGAATCTAATTGTCATATGAAGTTTAAGCATTTTCCTTTCCAATGTGCTTGTAATGATAATGAAATCTTAACTTCTTATGTTAAAGGTTACTATAATGCTTATGCGGTAGAAAGGATGGAAGAATCAAATGAAGCCTGCTACCCCCATGGGTAGCTACACACCCTAAATTTGACCGAAACGTATATGCAATGGTAAAATGAGTTTACTCAAGTAGACAAGGGGGATGTCACTAGTAGAGTTGATAGAATTATTAAAAAGTATTTTGAAATTTTTTCGAATTTTTTTCCATCCGCTGTGATTTTTTTAGTAAAGTTTGACCCAAAAGTCAACAAAAAAGTCAACTATGAAAAAAAGCTAAAAATAACGACCAAAAAATATTTTTTTGAAAATTCCGAAACCAGTTTTGTACACCAAATATTCGTGTTTTACTAGGAAAACAAGCTAAGACGGATACATACGGCTTGCATGTCCGTATAACGCATGTGACGAGGTGTACCCTCATCAAATCCCATGGTTAAGTACCTAGGGTTGAGATTATGGGGAGAGAACGTGGTAGTACTGGTGGTTTCGTCGGCTGACAAGCAGAGGCAAAGATTTACCCAGGTTCAGGCCCCTCGGGTGGAGGTAAAGACCCTACTTCCTGCTTGTCTGGTATTGATTGTGGATTATGCGATTACAGGGTGACTCCGGCGAGATGACGATCTCGCAGGAGCTTTTGTGGTTCGAGTATGGCTTGTCCTCCAGATCGGCACCCCTCCCAGCCTTTAAATAGGCTGGGTCTCGAGAGTACGTAACCGACCTGGTTTACATGTATGGAAAGTTCAAACCGACTATGCCTATGTCTAATCTTGGAGGGTACTCCATCTTCTTGGGCCTCTTGTCTTGGGCTTCGAGTAGACTCTTTGTATTGGGCCTTTAGTCGTCACGTGCACCAGGTACCCTCACGGTAGGGTACCCGAGATGTATACCCATGTCAGCATGGGTGCGTAGCTACCCATGCGGGTAGCAAAACGGCTCTCATGGAAGAATTTGTTGTGTTTAAGGGTGCCCTTGAAATTAGTTCTTATCTTGAGCATAAAATTGATGCCCCTTATAATTCTGAAAGTCTTGCTATACTTAAATATTGTTTTGATAACTATAAGGATGAGAATTCTTCTATTGCTGAACATATTAAGAGTGTCTCCTCAGAAAGAAGAGACTAATGCCTTGCAGGACCCTGTAGAAGAAGAAACTGCTGAAGCTGAAAGCTCATTGGATGAAAAAGAGGAAGAGAGTGATGAACAAAAGGAGGAAGAAAGGATTACCTACTCATGCTTACCTTCTAATGAGAGTAACTCTTTAACTCTTACACTATTTGATTGCCCTCCATGCTTACCAAAGGAGGATGAATGCTATGTTCCTATGGATTCTCTTGAAATATCCCTTGTTGATAAAACTGATGTTTGCTATGTTTCTGGGCATGATGCCCCTATGAGTAAAACTTGTGAGGATAATTATGCTACTGTTATTTATGATAATTCATGCTATTTTGATAAATCTTATGATAATCCTCTATTTATGCCTAATATCGAAATGCATGGTAATAAGGAGTTTTGCTTGGAATTTTTTTATGATAAAGCTCTAGATGATGGTCCTATGTTGCTTGATAATATTATGTATTCTACTATTGAAAATGGGATTGGAGAGGCCTTGACTTTATCTAGACGGAGTCCCATACCTCTTGAGAGTGATCAATCATCTTGTTATAAAATTGTTTAAAGGGGGTTTGAAAATTTTAATCCCACTATCTTGGAGCTTGATAAAAATTATGTGTTTGTAGATCATGAAAAGCTAGTTATTTCATGATGCTACTGTAAATTATTATGCGAGAGGAAAATATGGTTGTAGAAATGTTCATGTTACTAAAACATCTCTCTTTATGATGGAAGTTTTGAAGTTACTTTTATTTTATCTTCCTATGCTTGTCACTTTGTTCTTCATGTATTTATTTATTTACAAGATTCCTATGCATAGGAAGTGGGTTAGGCTTAAATGTGTTTCGAATATGCTTCTTGATGCTCCCTTAATTTGCTTCATTTTTCTATTCTTATGTGAGTATCATTAAAATCTCAAGCCTAGCTAAAAGGCATGGCTAAACGGCATATTCGAGTCTAGCCCTATCGACTCCTAAAAACAAGATAAACAAGCCAACAGGCTATCGAGTCCTTCCTAAGGTCCCTCTCCGGCGAAACCCCGATCCCGCTGTAAAAAAGTCAAACCCGACCGAAAGTCAACTGTGTCGTCTAGCCACCAAAAGTTTCTCACTAAATTTTCTGGCCGGACAGGATAAAAATATTCCCAGGAAAATAAAACTAGCATGGCAAAAAAATCATAAATAAAGCAGGTCTATATGCTGACGGTTTTTATCTGCAGCCGTAGGCATACAATTTGTGGCGTTAGCCTCCCGTCCAGATCTGACGGCAGGGCCACGTGTCTGTAGTGTATGCCGAGGGTAGTATCTATGCCGACGGTGCTCGATTTTTGCCGTCGGCATTTACTGCGTATGCCGCCGGTTATTTGTATACCGACGGTGACGCTGACCAGGCCGTAGGCACAAGTTTTTTATGCCGACGGTGATTCGTGTGCCGACGGCTTTCATTTGACCATCGGCAATGGGTAATGTATGCCGACGGCCTTGATAAAAGGCCGTCGGCTTACAATTTGTCGTCGGCAGCTAGCATTTTTCCTGTAGTGGTTGTCTCATAAACTAATATGAGATGACACTGACTTCATGCCTCGTTGCCAACTATGATACTAATTGTTGTGGTACTAGGAGTCTAGGACTACTAATTGTTGCTGCGTCCTAGTAACAATATGAAATGCAATCTTCTTTCATGGTTAATTAGCTCACCCTTAACAATATGAAATGGCGGCTTAGCAGCCAGCCACCACTCACCACTTATTTAATCCTCCTCTCATCGTACTAGACCGTCCCACTCATCACCACTAATATTATCCAAATCTCACTACATCACCTTTTCACATTACAATAGTATATCGTTGATGATCTCACATCATTTGCGCTGCCGGATGATCACCTCCACTCCACCATATCCACCTATATAAATGGATACGCTGCCTCGTGATCACCTTCACTCCACTATACCCACTCATCTCCTTCTTCTTCCTCCTGCCACTCATCTAAGCTAGCTAGCAGTCATTGATATCCGAGCTCAAGCTCAAAAGCACGGACGTGAAGCAATGGAGCCCATCCCTCTGCTGACGCCGTACAAGATGGGCCAGCTCGACCTCACCCACCGGATAGTCTTGGCTCCCCTCACCCGACAACGCTCCTACGGTAACGTGCCGCAGCCGCACGCCGCCCTCTACTACTGCCAGCGGGCCACCCCCGGCGGCTAGCTGCTCATCACAGAGGCCACGGGGGTGTCCAACACGGCGCAGGGGTCCCGCGACACGCCGGGAATCTGGACGGTGGAGCACGTTGAGGCGTGGAAGCCCATCGTTGACGCCGTGCATGAGAAAGGAGCCGTGATCTTCTGCCAGATCTGGCACACTGGGAGAGTGTCAAGGCTCGAGTTCCAGCCTGGCGGCGTCGCGCCGGTGTCGAGCACGGAGAAGGGCGTGGAGCCACAGATGAGCTCGGATGGTCACCTCGAGGAGTTCTCGCCACCGAGGAGGCTCATGGCGGAGGAGATTCCTGGATTAGTTGATGACTTCAGGAAGGCAGCAAGGAACGCTATCGACGCTGGTAGGGGGCACAGTTTTCTGTGCAGTCACACTTTTCTCTCTTGAACATCTATTGATATGTTTTTATTATTTAAAGAAAAAACTATAACTATATATGTTTTTCACTGAAAATATTTGCAAAGTTAATATTTTGTTTTTTCTAACTTCAAAACTCATATTCTATGGAATCATTTACCAATATGTACATATAAAATACAACAATCAAGTGTGCCATCTTCAAGACCGTGTTAAAGTCGTGGACGGATCCCCAGCTTGGAGGCTTGCCAAGAACCATATCGTCTTGTATCACACGACTGTTTATAAAAGTTTGTCCCAAAAAATGGTGTTTGCCCAATCTTCTAGAAGTTTCTAGGTCGTTACTGTATTAAGTCATCTATTACGGACTTACATGCGGTATTCACTTGCTGCCCGTACATGCGTGGATTAATTATACTTACTACAATCTCATTGTCGAGAAAGGTTTTGACGGCGTGGAGATCCATGGTGCATATGGGTACCTCATCGACCAATTCCTTAAGGACAGCTGCAACGATCGCACCGATGAGTACGGCGGCATCATCGAGAATCGGAGCCGCTTTGCGCTCGAGGTCGTCCACGCCGTAGTGAAGGAGGTCGGCAGTCACCGCGTTGGCATCCGCTTATCCCCCTTCACCGACTTCATGGACTGCCACGACTCCGACCCGCACGCTCTCGCGCTCCATATGTCCACCAAGCTCAACGACCACAACATCCTCTATGTCCACATGATCGAGCCGAGGATGGCCATAGTGGAGGGCCGATACGTGGTGCCGAAGCGGTTGCTTCCATACCGGGAGGCGTTCAAGGGGACCTTCATCGTCAACGGTGGATACGACAGTGAGGAAGGGGACAAAGTGGTCAGCGAGGGGTACGCTGACCTGGTGGCTTTTGGGCGGGTATTCCTGGCAAACCCAGACCTGCCCAAGAGGTTCGAGGTTGGTGCAGAGCTGAACAAGTATGATAGGATGACCTTCTACACCTCTGACCCCGTCGTCGGCTACACCGACTACCCGTTCCTCGAATGATCATCGATGATGGATCTCTTATCGTCCTCGATCGACGAATTGTATCACATCTGGTAATTAAATGTACTAGGTGCAAGTGTTGCGTTTGATCAAGCAATAACCATCAAACCATATGTATGTATGTATGTATATGGAAAAATCCCACCCGCCTCCTCCGCGCCGCGCCGCCATCTCGCCGCCCCGCCGCCATCCGCCGCCCCGCCGCCATGGAGGGCCCGCCGGCGACCGCTCCCTCCGCCGCCGCGCCCCCGCGCCCCCCGCCACTTCCGCCCCCGCCCGTCCCGCCCCTCCTCCGCCCCCTGCCGACCTTCCCGCTCCCGTTGCGAGCAACGCGGAGGTGGCGACGGTGGTCGCGGCCACCCACGTCGGCGCGAAGAGGCGGCGCGCGGGCACGCACGTCGTCGCCCCTGCTGTGCCCGCCGCGGCCCTCTCACCCGCCCCGCCTCCCGCGCCTGTCCGCGCCCCTCCGGTGGCCGCCGTGGCTGCCAAGCGTCGCAAGGTCGCGGGGCTCGGGCCGAAGGGCGCTGCCGTCGCGAAGGCCGGCGCGGGGGTGCCGAAGGCAAAGAAGGCCACCGCCCGCCGCAAGCCCACGCCTTCAAGCGTCGTTCCTCCGGTGGTCGCGGACGAGGTGCTCGATGAAATGGCCGCCCCCACCGGTTCGTATATGGGTTTGCTCAATGCCGCCGAGGTGGACCTCGGGGCTCCTCCCCTTCAACCATTTGGCTTTGGAGATGAGGAGGAGGGGGAGGTGATGAGGAGGAGGGGAAGGTGATGAGGAGGAGGAAGAAGATGACGAGGTGACCGAGATAGAGGAGGGAGTGTTCGCCGCCGGTGGCAGATCCCGCTCGTCGAACTATACCGATGTTGAAGATGTCCTCTTGGTTCGTGCTTGGGGGCTTGTGGCGATGGATGCGGGCACCGGCACGGATCAAACCGGGAAGCGCTATTGGCAACGCATAGAGGACCAATATTGTAAGATCAAGCCGAAGACCGGATCGTTGAAAGCTCGTTCATACCGGTCGCTTCAAGGCCGGTGGGACTTGATGAAGCCCGCTTGTGCTCGTTGGAGTGCGGCAATGGACCAAGTGAGGGCGGCACCACCTAGTGGAAGCGTTGAGAGGGACTATGTGAGTATATTTCTCATCTATTTCGGTCTATTTGTTTGTTTACTACTATATTGTTTTGTTTACTATGCTATGTTTGTGTTCGTAGGAGTCATATGCCGACTTGAGGTACAAGGATATGGCCGCTTCCAAAGGCAAGCCATTCCAATTTAAGCATGTTTGGGCATTGCTTAAAGATCTTGACAAGTGGAAGCTAAGGGATGAAGAGAGTGCACCAAAGAAAGCAGATATGCTTAAGATGGATGATAGTGATGATGAAGGAAGGAACAATGCAAAGCCCGAGGGAAGCAAGAAGACAAAGGAGAGGAAGAAGTTGGAAGGAGAGGCATCAAGCTTGAGGGAGAAGATGGAGGAGATGATGAAGGCAAAGGAGACCTTGACAATGAAGACATTGGAGACAAAGCTCCGTATCACCGAGAAGAAGAAAGAGGTCAAGCTAGCACAAGTTGAAGCAAAGCGGGAAGAAGCCAAGCGCAAGGCCGACTTGGAGGAGAGGATGATCAAGATCAAAGAAGCAAAGGCATGGAAAGAACTCATGGCCGAGGAGAAGGAGCATATGATGATGCCTAAGAAGGACATGGACGAAGAACAATTGTTGTGGTGGAAGGAGACCAAGGAGGACATCGCGGAGAGGAAGAGGCTTCTACGTGCTGCGACCTCTACTCTTCGAGGTGAGTCGGTGATGAGTGGTGGTGGCGATGGTGGCGTGGAGGACTCCACCGGTGGAGGTAATTGATGGATGCGGATGTGGTATAGGAGATGGCGCCGAGGTGCAACTTTTTGGTGATGGTGCCGATGAGTGGGGGGAGATGATGATTTTGTGATGTAAACTATAAACCATGCATCAATGATGATGAGTAGCTAATTTTGCTAGTGATAATCCTATGTAGATGTGAAATGATAGTTTTAAGGGTTGAGGTTGGGGTTGTGGCATCTAGCAGTGCCTCAAACCGGACCCTTATAACGGAATATTCTGTTATAAAGGTTGGGTTTGAGGGTACTGATCTATGCCCTCTGTTTCCAACCCTTAAAACATCCAATTCTCGACCCTTATTCTGTTTTTAAGGGTTGGCCTTTTAAGGGCTCTGCTAGTGATGCTCTAAGACGAGTATCCTGTAGGAGCACCTCGGTGGGCGGATCAACCCTGGCCTGGGACTCAGCGCGGACGGATTCGTCTGAAGCAAGCGCACCCGCCGGGTTCCAATAATACGCACCGCAGCAAGCCCTGTTTCCCCGTCAACGCCGGACTGGGATCCCGCGTCGCTGCCGGACGGAGCTCCCGCGCTGCGACCAGCAAATCACTGGTGCGGCCCCTGCATTTTTCTTCACGCACGGACGGTACTCTGCATTGTGTACTGTATGTTGGAGCCTTGGAGGCGACAATGGAAGACGATTGGCGAAGTCAGCGCTTCTCCTGTCCGGCATGCCATCGTGCACTCCCGCCGATTGTCATGCCCCGGGGATCCTTATCTCCAGACGATGCTGCCTCTTTGATTTGCTCCAAATCAGTGCGCATGGGGAAAAAACTACCAGATTTAGAATATGCTATACACGCTCTATGTCTGCTGATAAACGTCTTTGATGCCAGGATTTGATCCTCTTGGATGTCAATAAAATTGGTCCGACTGGAGTCATCCTATTCTGAATGAGTACGTTTTTTAGTTGTGCACTTCCTTCCTTTTGAGTCTCCGATGAGCGATGGTAGAGAAAAAAAATGAATTGAACAATTAAAAATTTAAGAGGAAGTACACTTGCCACTCTGCATAAGTACACTGGAATCCTGTAAAAAAATAAGTTTGTGGCGAGATGAACTCCTATAGAAAAAGTGAGTTCACAGCAATTGTGTGTCTGCCTTCTGACCATCTCATCCATCATATTTGAAAAGAATGGTTTAGATGGTACTTGTACAATGTTGTTCACAAATTACGCTTGCTTTGTTGCTCTGTACTTCAAATTCACACTAACAGTAATCCTACTCCTACACGATAGCACACTACTGCCTCACACATGCCCTATGAGTAGTGTGATGATGTGCGATTGCTGTTATGTGCGTTGGACTGATTGAGGCATAGAAATCAGAGATAAATTCGCATCTCCTTTCTCATAAAAACTTCTTAGATATTTTTGCGTCTATATTGTATTATGTACAGCAAGAGATTAGGTTATTTTCCTTCTACAAAACTGGACAATGTGGGACGTTACTGTTTACTGAAACTGTTATGGTCGAGTAGTGCATCGTTATCACGTTCAGCAACTTCATTCATGACACCTTTAAACCATTCAAAAGAGCCTTGATCCCTTATAACCCAACAGAAGTATGGTCGACCACATGTACTCATGTAAGAGAAAGAACTTTAATTGATTGGGTAAATATTGGACTTTATATTGTTCAGGAGACCCTTAAGTGTGTTGATGAAAGGATTGCGTCAATTCTGAGGCCGATAAGCAAAAAAATGTTGTATTTCTTGTAATTTAAGATGGGGCACCGAAACGACCACAGCCAAGTCACCAAGTCGGTTCTAATTTTCTCCACGTTTTTACGGATTTGTTGTAAACACATATTATTTATTTAGTATTCTCTACAACGCAGGGGCTATTTTGCTTTTACAAAATATCAAAGCACTCAAATGTCTATTCCCCGTTGCAACGCACGGGCCCTTTTGCTATAATAATAAAGGAGCAAGTACACTGAGTAGTGCACCATTGTTGCAGCGCTAACAATACACCGATTTGAGGCTTAAAGTTCAGAACAAAACATAGATCGACATAGTGCACCACCGTTGTTGCACTAACAGCACGGCTTGTGACGGCCCGAAATTAAACAACCAGATACTACTAAGTACTAACCATTCCCTATTTTGCATCATCGGAGATGACGATAATCTTATCACCGGAGCAGCTGGCTCGATGGTTGTTGGCAGTGATTTGAACGGAAATGGCCTCATCCTTGCTCTCGTTGCGCCACTAGCACAAATGACATAATCGAGTCAGAATTAAGACATAAGTTATATCTTTTTTAGATGAGACACATGTGTTCCATTACAGCACTGTGAGATCGTTGCAAATCAAACAGTGTGTATCAGGGAAAAAACTATCGCTCAGTGTTTCTAACTCTGGACATCTCACTGCCATGACAACTATAAATATAATTAAACTGTGATGCTTAAATGTGAACAATTCCACATATACATCACATGAAGTATGAAGAAAGTTCTTTCTGCACTTGTCCGCCCAGTCTTGTTACACATAGAAAGAAGGAGTGATAAAAGTCAAAAGGTTCGGTTGAGCTTCGTAGTTCGGATCACCTCATCTGCAGCTAGCACATAAGGGCAACTCCAACGCGCCGACGTATTTGGTCCGTTTTTTATCGTATGGGTTGGCGCGGACAAAAAAGAAGGCCCAACGCGTGGATGCATTTCTGCCTTTGCCCCCTTTTGTGACCGTTTCGTGTCCGCGCCAACCCAATTCCAGCCCAAATTTTGGCCAGTTTGGGTCGAGGCGGACAGGAGACGGACCGGCCGCGCGTTCGCGTGTGACCGCCCCTGGCAACGCGTGGTCAAAGCTGGCCTACCTGCCAGCGACCCACCGCCCTGTCGTCTTCCCCGCACGATTCTTTTTAATAAATCGGCTGTGTGAATAGCGACCTCACTCCACACAACCACCCCACTAAATCTACTCCAAACCCTAGCCAGAGCTGCAGAAACCCTAGCCTAGCCCGGCCGGAGCAATGCCGCGGTGGTGGAAGAAGACAAAGCACGACCATGAGGCTGACAGCTCCTCCGGCCAGCGTAGATCTGCGCCGCGCTGCAAGCTCCCTCCTCCACCACGCGCCGCTCCCTTCCTCCGCCACCTCCACCTCCGGCGCCTACATCGCACCGCCGGGCGTGTTGGTGGTCGGGGGACCCCCGAAGCGGCGACGGTGCTACGTGCTCGTCAATGAGTGTTGGTGGCATTGGAACAATGCCACCGCAGTGTACTGGCCCGACGTCCACCTGCCGGACGATTGGCACCTGAATCCACAACGGATTCCGGTGCCACTGATCTTGAAGAGTGGCCAAGCCAGGGCGCTGGAGATTGCTCGCCGCCGGGAGGCGCTCCCTCGGGAATTTCTCGATGACCCGGCCTTCGCGCCGGATTCGAGGATCTAGGACCGGTGGTTCGCCGACGAGCACGACGACCATCGTCTGTGCTGGCCGCCGTTCGTAGCAGCATCTTCCAAGTCTGCAAGGAGCAGTTCGACGCGGAGGTGGAGCGTCTCCGGCCCGCCCTCGCCTCCGGCTCCGCCTCCGAGTCCACAGCGGCGCTCGGGGCGGCCTCCCTCGTCCTGGCCGAGGCCGCCGCGGTCGTCGCCGAGGCCGACGCCATCCTCCGCGTCCGGGGTCTCGCGGACGACGAGGCTGCCACGCGATGGCCGAGCCGCTGCGCCATCTTCGAGCCCCAGATCAAGCAGTGCCAGAGGATTCTTGACAAGAGCCTAAGACGAGCCCCTCCGCCTTAGGACGCCTCACCGCCTTAAAAACATGGGTTCATGCACTTTGGCCTTTAATATTGTGCATCTTAGCTTTGATGCCAGGGGTAGGATATATGACTAATGTTGCGCTATCGTATCACTGCAAAAACTTTGCAGTTCATTAATATCATATCACGACCATGAAACAGATTACCCCATCAGGAGCAAATTGCATTAGGGTGCACTAAAACAATCATGTCACACGACTTTCCCTTGATGAACATGACTCTTGATATTGTTGCATTTGATTAATCAAGGCTCTGTATCTTGATTAAAGAAAAATGGTCGAAAACATAAGAGACCTGCAGAGGGAACTTGCACAGATCAATATTGACGCTTTCTAGTTCCATATTTGCTATATGTTGGATCTTTCTAGTTCAACATAGATCTAACATATAGGCAAACGACATGATGACACAAAAGTGTTACTTCAGGTCTTGCATTACAAGCATGCAGTATGTTGGATCTTTCTAGTTCAACATAGATCTAACATACAGGCAAACGGCATGATGAAACAAAAGTGTAACTTCAGGTCTTGCATTACAGGCATGCAGACTACCATCTACCTAGAGGAACCCATCCCATATATGCATAATAGTGTTACTTCAGGTCTTGCATTATATCCTCTACCGCTTCCTCTACTTGTCCTGCTTCTGATTGGACGCAAGCTTGATAATGAGCTCGTTTAAAAGAGAGGGATAGGTCATAGTTATTTGCTTCCAGCCATCAGTCGCCATTACTTTACCCAAACACTTGGGAGATTGGGCCTGGATAAACTTCAAGCACGTCTCCCTCAATCTGTGACACTGGTGCTGCTCGGCTAGAGCAAGAGTGGATGCCACCGAGCTCACACCTATATGCTCAGACAAGCTCTCTTCACATACGAGCTTGAGCCGTTGAAGATCGTATCTGTCTGCCGCTACAAGTAAGTCCTGCAGCCACATTATATACTCGACTGCTCCATCTTCTTGTCCTTCCACAACTACTGCTTTGTCCTCCTCCATGTTGTCCTGGTCCATCTTGGGGAATGAGCCTGTATAAATGAAGCTAAGTAAAGCCCTGAACACTCTTGCTTCCATGTCTTTGATCTCTATGACACTTGACGTAGTGCCTTCCTTCATAGGGCCAAAGAGTTGGGCCATGAAGACCGTAGATCGGGCTGCAAGCACACATCGGTGTGCAGCGAACCTCTCGCCGCTGACCTCAAATGTCACATCAGCGCCCACCTTATTGTAGGAGATAGTCAAGATGCTGGCCTATGTCAGATACGGTAGCACTGATGTCACACCGGATGGTGAAGCAATCATACTTCAGATGAGTTGATCGTTCAAGAGCCTCTCTTCTTATAAACTTATCGCAGCCATGGTAAATATCGTTGTTCGAGAAGCTGCAAGTGTCAGTTGCACGAATGTGCATCAGCTTTTGGTACTCAACCTGGTCGACGAAGCTAAACTGGTACTTCACCTCCACAGGATGTCCCATTTCCTGGTCTTGAAGATAGCCGAGGTAGAGAGAAATGTCGTCGGCACAGCTCGGATTGCGACCGTTAGGATAGTAGTTGATGAACCAGTGAATGCCTCCTACCGAGAAAGTGTCAAAGGAGCTGATTTCGCGTCCGTTGGGGTTCTTGTGTACGGTACGTGAGTAGTTTTTTACCACAAGCAGGTGGTACCCGCTGTCCGTGTCGGCGAAGACAGGCAACGTGGTGCAGTTATCTCCGCCAGAGACGATAGATATACCAGAGAACGACGACATGACGAAATCTGCAAATTCAGAAGCAAAATCAAGTCACCATTCACATTCCGAGTTTCAGAGCTGAGATGGATGGGGGCAAACCTGGTCACCTCCCGCTGCTTGAACGGGCGGCCGCACGAAGACGCTCCTCTCGCTGCGCCGGCGTTGCCTTATCCCCAGAAACAGCCTAGGCATTTTGAAAAGAATCCATGTCATTTCAGTTTATACAATACTACAAAAATCAGAAGAACAACAACAAAAATGTATAAAATTGGCACATCGCATAACTTTGTTTATACCAACAGAGCTGAGGTAGCCAGATCACAGTGGGACGCATAGCAAAAAGGGAGGTGGGCAGCTCACCGGGTAGAGGCCGTGCTCGTGCTGCTAGAGGTCGGGCTCGGTGCGGAGAAGGCGGTGAGCTCGGTGCAAGCGAGTCCGGCTGGAGGAGGCGGAACCCAGTGTTGAACCGGCAGCCGGACGGAGACGAGGCGCACCCGGAGACAGAGAGTGCGGCGGCGGCTCGCCGGTGCGTGCGGTCTGGGTAAAGTTAGGGCTCGCCGGCTCGGTAGTACAATATAACTTACCACGTTCGCTGGGCCTTTTCGGGCCCATTGTGCACGACACTGGGCCATAGGTACATAGGGACATATGCATATTCTGAAATGTTCCGCTCAAAAAATAAAATGTACGTCTACTAAAAAAAAAGTACAATGTATTATTTTGAGATGTATAGTGATACATTTAGACCTAGCTGATGCCTAAATAGTAGTACTGTAAAATGTTAGAGCATCTCTAGCACATATTGGCTAGCCCCCGCCTCGGAAAATTCCGGTGGATATGTGGGGTGGGCTGATTTTCTGTCCCGACCAGATACCACATATCGGACCTCCGGATAAGCGGCGGCTCCGGCGCTATATAATCGGTACCGAGGGTCATTTAGGGTCCCCCCCCCCCCCCCCCCCCCCGATCCCTGTGCCACGTTCTTTGCAGCTATCTGGACTCGCTTCTGTCAATTAAACAAGTGTCTCATCAAGATCCGGTGAAGGGAAAAAGCGGTGATATCCTTTGATCATATGTCCCGGAGTGGAAAGGAGAAGGATAGGGCAGCTACTTTTCTACCTCCAAAACCCTGGATCATGCCGACACGGGGGAGAGTGAAGCTAAATGTTGATGGGTCTTTCAATGCAACTGTTTGCACATGAGGTGTTGGGTCGGTGCTCCGAGATGAGAATGGTGCAATCATCGTGTCCGCTTGCAAGTTTCCGAGTTCATGCAGCTATCTGATCTATGCTAAACAGTTGACTGTCGTGAGGGCATTGCCATGGTGCGAACTACCCTGCTTGGTCGAGATGGACTGCGCGGAGGCAGTCAAGCTGATCAAGATGTCAGGTATTGACCGTTCTAATTATATGGGAGAAATCCAGGAAATAAAGAAGCTGATCCATGAGGATTGTAGGATCTATATTGATGTTATTAGACGAGAGCAAAATAATGTAAGTCATGTGCTAGCAAATTTGGGTCGTATGTTTGCCCTCTCACGGGTGTGGCCAAACTCTGGGCTGGATGGAGTCCTACTTGTTGTCAGGCAGAGTTTAATCTCGCCTAAATCAATATATTTCCAATTCGCAGAAAAAACTTAACAAGTCCAATAACCCAGCTCGTTTCGATCAGTAAATATTCGAGTTTGCTCAATAAGCTTGATAAGCTCGTTGAGAAACTAAACAAATCAATAAATTCTCTAAGGAGGAAGAAATGCCTCTATGTGTAGACTTTAAGAGTTGTACCTAAGTACTTACAAATTGTTGGCCTACAGATATTGGGTTTTGTTAGGTTAACTAATATATGGGTTAGCACACACGAATAGGGCAGTGACAAGTTTATCAAGTACTCGCAAGTCGACTCACTAAACTTGTTTCCTTATAACGAGATAAGAATGCCAACTCAGCTCAGTTTATTGATGCTCGAGTTTAAATAGTGTCAAACCGAGTTTTCAATTATTCGTTAAGCTCAGAAGTTCCGAATTTTATTTCCACCATACTTAGCTGGGCCGGTAATTCAACCGCTGATACGTGCCTCCTGGACCCTTTTTTTTTTAGCCCGTGCCTCCTGGACCTTGATCAAATAGCAACTATACTCTGATCGATTAGGGTAGGGTACATTGCTAGTTTGCTAGTACTGTAGTACATCATGTCGGCGCCGACGGTCGACGCGGTGGCTACAGGCGGCGGCCGATTCAACATCACGGCGGGTGCCGACCCCGCGGCTGTGCTGGCCGCCGTTCGTCGCGGCATCTTCCAAGTCTGCAAGGAACACCTCGCCGCGGAGTTGAAGCGTTTCTATCCCGTGCTCGCCTCCGGCCCAACCCCCGAGGCCGCCGCGGCGGTCCGCGCGGTCTCCCTCGCCGTGGACGAGGTCGTCGCTGAGGCCGACGCCGTCCTCCGCCTCCGGGGTCTCGCGGACGACGACGCCACGGGGTGGTCGAAACGCCGCGGCTTGCTGGAGCTCCATATCAAGCAGTCCCGGATGCTGTTGGCCGACATGGAGCGCGCACCGCCGGAGAGCTGGTGGACTATCCTCCTCCATGGGCTGGAGGGGGAGTTGTCACTCATCAGCGGGTTCGCCTCCAACTGGTGCAGCCGGCCACCGCTGCCGGCCTCCTATCGCGCTCGGCCGGCCTCGGCCGTCGTTGACGACCTAGCCTCAGGGATTGAAGCCGTGCAAGTCTCAGAGCAAGAATAAGTTATTTCTTCAGTGAATCTACACAAGAATAAAATCTTCGTTTGTAATTTATTCGAATTCCAACGTGTTTTATCAGTCTCAAACCTGCCAATGGTCAATACCTTTGTGAACATGTGAGCAGCTGGTGCTCTAGTATGCTGTGAGCCTTTTATGGATTGTGCACTTGCTATATTATCTGTTCTCGCACTTTGGCCTTTAATCATTATTTTCTAGACGGAAGGCTCGAGCAGAGCCCAGCTTTGAATTAACAAAGCCAACAACCGGCTAAAGGTTACACCAAGAGTTACAACACACACATGAGCGCAAAGCGCCCAACGAACCAACAACAGAAGACAACACAAAAGAACAAATCGAGGGAGCTTTGTCTTCTGTTGCCCCGGGGCGATCACGACCATGTCCACCACAACCAACCTCCAACGCATCTTCACTACAGCCCGAAGGGGCACATCGCCGGGCCGGCAACCTGGTAGAACTTGAGGACCCAAAGGAGGGGGGGCTTGCGGCGACGCCTCCAAGAAGGTGCATGGCGCGAGAGCGCGTCAACGTCGTCGGCAGAGACCGAGGTCCTGCAAAGCTTTCACCAAGACCCCTAACCAACCACCCCTATGGCTCAGGAGAGAGCACACAGGGTGATCTACAAGCTACAAGAGAAGCGCGCTCAACACTTGGCCACCAGCAGGGCAGCTTTCATTATTTTCCATGTTAATGTTATGGCATACCTAATGTTATTGCAAGTGTCAGCACAAGAAAATCAATTGGGTACCTAGTGAACAAGTGAGCGGCTGGTGCTCTAGTATGCTGTTGTGACTTGTGAGCCTGAATAATGGTCCTCCATGAATGGTGCACTTGCTATATTATCTGTTCTTGCACTTTGACCTTTAATCCTTATTATTTTGCATATTAGCTTTGATAACAGGGATACGATCCATGACTAATGTTGCACTATCATATCACTGCAAAAACTTCGCAGTTCAATAATCTCATATCACAACCATGACACAGATTACCATCAGAAGCGAATTGCATTAAGGTGCACTAAAACAATCATGTCACACGGTTTGCCCACAGACCGATTGACGAACTATGACTCTTGATATTGTTGCATTTATCAAGGCTATGTATCTTGATCCAGAAAAAATGGTCGAAATAATAAGAGACCCGCACCAGCATCAACAAATGGTGTTCGGTTTAATAGAATCCTTCTACGAAAGAAAAAACAACATTCTTCCAATACATATATGCGCACCCATCTTTTCTGTTTACAGTAGAGATGTAATAATAATCATCTCATGGATTCTGGATTCTGGGTCAGCTGATTGGTTGGCTTATTTATAATCTTCTGTGTTGCTTTGTTCTTGTAGAAAATGAGTTTATACTGTCAATTTTTCAAAACGTTGGAAATGAACAATCAATTACCTTCAGCTTCCGTTTGATGAGCTGTAAGTTAACTATTACATGCATTCTTACCAAGGGACTGTGATAGAATCATCAATTACAGCAAATCACTTCAATTAGGCAGGTATCTGGAGTCTTGTTGGCCAATCTGAATCCTCCAATCTGTGCAGTTAATTGCCAAGAACTTGACTTTTGGTGTTTATTGTGGCTTTGGACATTCATGGAATTAATGTGTATAACGCCGTCTTTTATGTTCATAAAATCAGAAGAGAAAACTGAGGTACCGTCTTTATTGATTTATTTACATTGGACATGTATAAATGTTTCATTGTGACTATCATTATCTCCTTTGTTTCTCCAAATTTGTAATTGGTACCAACTGATAATGGATCAAATATTCATGTATTGAGTACCTTCTGAACAAGTGAGCTGCACAAGAACAAGGTCTCATTTTTCATGTATTGAGCACCTTTGTGAACAAGTGAGATGCACAAGAACAAGATCAAGTGAGCTGCACAAGAATAAGTGCTCTAGTATGCTGTTTATATCCTAAAATTGTGCACTTGCTACACAATCTGTTCTGGCACTGCAGTGGCCTTTAACCCTTGTGCACCTTCATATCTTAACTTTGATGACAGGACAGATCCAGATGGCAAATGTAGCGCTATCATATAATGTCAAGAATTTGCAATTCACCAATGTTGCAATTGTATGCGCAATATTGATCTACCGAGAACCAAGCAATCACAGCACGATGACGACACCGAGATTTGTTAACGCAGTTCGGCGAACTCGCCTACATCTGCGGGGCATGACTACGGGCGCTCCTCCCCATTGATACCGCTGCACCGGCCGCCTTGGTCGCCGGCACAAGCCGTCGGCTCCCCTTGCGCGCCTGCTGCTATCAAGTCGCCATAGGTTACACGTGTGGTGCTCCCCTTATTATATGGGAGACCCAGGTTACAAGAGTTCGACTCGAACACTACTCATACCTATCCACACCTAATACAACTCCAAGTCCAAACCTAACCCAACACGTACACAATATTTGACACAAAACACAACAAACTCCACCTTGGCGAATATTGTCCACCACCTTGAATTCGTCAATGCGTCAAACCTCCATGTACTCTGGACTTGAGTTGTCTCCATGAGCTCCACTGCTACTCCCAGACTCCACGTGACTCCACCTGCAACTGTAGTCCCTTCTTCCCGTTCAACACCATCACACACCGACCAGTGATCTGCGTGAAAATGCTTCCAACTTGAAGGAATTTCACCGTCGCCTTTTAGTCACCTTGAGTCAAATTCACAGTCGTCTCATCCTGGATAGTCTTTTACATGTCCCACAGCTATAGCACTCCGCCCCCTTCCGTGTCTAGTCACCCACACTTTGCACGTGCACTGAACATCACAGAATATACGGCCATGTACTCTCTACGCTTCCGACATTTCAGACTCTCCAACACTTTCTCAGATTCCCTATGGCCGACTCTTGTCTATCACTTGATGGCCATCCCGATAGACCCAGTCACCAACTTGAACCCGATACTTGCCAACACTGCTTCAGCACCCCTGCACACCTATCTGACCATATGTCTGACCGCCTGTGCCCTGGTCTGTCGCCGTGTCCCGTGCTTACCGCACGCCTCGCCGCTATAACCACGTCGAGTATCTGCAATCTTGGCCAAGATCTACCGGGTCGCTAACCCACACAACCTCAGGCCCCACTGCAGACAACCATCAGTCATACCCGACCGATGCCGAGTTCCACGTATCTCTCGAACCCTGACGTCCAGTCCGACCAACGTGCTTCTCGCCTTCCCGCTGACTAGGCTTCGATTCTCCGGATCCTTACACCGTAGCCCCTCCATCAGCCGAGTGAAATCTCCGCCAGAGACTCCAGCTCCACCTTCAACATGACTCCTTGGTAGATGATCAATCCACCACACGCCCCGTCGACCTCAAGATCTCATATGCGCACCATCTTGAATCAACCCCGCGTCATCGCATGTCGAAGCACGCATAACCATGCGCCGCGTGTTTCCACGCCACAGAATACGGACACCATCAGCCCTCACGCTCCTACGTCGTTGTCGCCGATCTTCACTGTCTTCTGTCCAGTCAGACTGTCTAGTCCGACCCAGCCGAAACTTCAACTGCAACCATGCTCCACCTCGCGCCGTAGCTCACCCGCCACGCTGGCGCTGCACTATCTGGCACCCTGTATATGCATGATCCCTCCGGACGCGCTCCAGATTGTCCCAATCTTATACGCACGCCGCGACCACTCGTGAACAGCCACAAAATTTCTTGTACACCTGATAGTCAAACCAGCAAAAAACCGAAACACCCAGGTGCACATCACGCACAACCGAGCATCAGCACCTGCCACATGCCTTTTCTTTTCTTCTTTTCTGCTTCCCGTTCCTATCCAAATCCAAGAAAAAACACCAGGCCTCACGTTGGCTTTATTTTCCTTAAACAAATCTCATGCATGGCTTCCGATCGATCAGTGTTTGCCCATGCTAGCATCCAGCGTCCAGCCCCACAAACACCCGTGCACTGCCTGCACCGCCGGCTCCCGGGCGCACTCGCGCGGCCAGCCAAAACAAGGTTGGCCCACAAGCCCCCATCTCGATCGGGCCCTGCCTAGGCCGGATCCCTGCAGCTGCTGCCGCGCACACGTCGCTCGCCTGGAATCGCATTGCTTGCACCGCATACGCGTGTCAGCCACGCGCACGCTGCTACGATCGGCTCCCGCCGACAGCTTCTTGGCCCGCACGCTGACGAACGCCGCCGCTCCTTCCGATCTCGACGGAATCGGTCTCGAGCACGCGTCGTCAGCCTCTGATCCGATCTGATCTGCCACCAGTGCCCTGCTGTTTCCGATTGCTTCCTGAACTCCAAACGTATTCCGATCAGCTAGCTCTCACCGCACCGCCGCCTTGATTTGCTGTTCCGTGCGGACGACTTCCGATCCCGACGTCTGAAGTTTCCCATCCTCTAGATCAACGATCCACAGCCTCCAACCTCGCTCTGATACCAATTGTTGCAATTGTATGCGCAATATTGATCTACCGAGAACCAAGCAATCACAGCACGATGACGACACCGAGATTTGTTAACGCAGTTCGGCGAACTCGCCTACATCTGCGGGGCATGACTACGGGCGCTCCTCCCCATTGATACCGCTGCACCGGCCGCCTTGGTCGCCGGCACAAGCCGTCGGCTCCCCTTGCGCGCCTGCTGCTATCAAGTCGCCATAGGTTACACGTGTGGTGCTCCCCTTATTATATGGGAGACCCAGGTTACAAGAGTTCGACTCGAACACTACTCATACCTATCCACACCTAATACAACTCCAAGTCCAAACCTAACCCAACACGTACACAATATTTGACACAAAACACAACAACCAACAATCTCATAGCACTACATGAGACAGATTTACCATCAGGAACACAAACAGAATTACGGCCCTAAGAAACAATCATGCCACACGGTTTACCAACAAGATAGATCGACAAACTATGAATGTTACCATTGCTGCATTTGATTAATCAAAGCTACATATCTTGATCAGAAAAACAAAGAGACCTCAAATGGTGATCAGTTTAATGGATCCCTTCTACAACCAAAAAACAGAACACTAAAGATAACAGGTTAGCAGAACAAACAACATTCTGACAGTACATATATACACACACACAAACACCAGGCCCGTCTTTAAGGGCGAGCGAGGTGCACACCTGTTCAGGGCCCCCATTTTTTACGGGCCCCAGATTTGTAGCCCTGGTATACAGCGTACGCTAATTCCTGCCGAGCGGCCCAGCTCTAGTGCTGCTGCTGCGGGCCAGTTCACTCCATGTATGCGCGGGCCTAGCTCTGGTGATTAGGTCTCTTGACCGGTCGCTCTAAAAAATAGGTCTCCGATGATTCGATTGATCGGTACAACTAATCAGTAACACGACGACCACCAAGGCGGCGAGGCCGCGACGACGAGTCGACGACCAACCACGAACGTATTCCCCTGGCGGCCTAGTCCCTGCTTCGTTGCGCACAGAACGAGAGGAAAAAGGAAGAGGGCCTGCGGCGGCTCATTAGTGCTGATGATGAGGTAATTAGGCCGCACTGCAGCATCGATTAGATTAATTAGGGGATTGAAAATTTTGACAAGTTGATTAATGATTTACTGAATATGTCGCACTGTAGCAACGATTAGGGATTGGAAATTTTGAGACCACGGCGCAAGAGACATAGAATCCAAAAAGGTCAATTTCACGCGGCAAAATTATTAATGAAAGGTATTGTTGCATGTTGACGTAACTTTATGTACTAATTATAAATACTAAATCGATCTATAGTTATTGAATAGTTTGGACACATTCGTGTTACGGTTGCGTCGGCAAAAAGAAGCTTCTCCGAACTCAAGTTGTTGAACTCTTATTTTTGCGGTCTACTGTGATGCAAGAAAGACTGAATGGATCGGTGACAATAGCACTAAAAATGATATCTTAGAGAACAATAATTACGATGGTACGATTGAAGATTTCATATAAAGAAATATCAGTCGAATGATACTTTTCCAGTAAAACATGAGATCAATTTATTATTTTAGTAGTACACCTTTAATTAATGGTTGATCTATTTCTATATACCACACGAAATAACACGTATTAGAGTTATGTGTTAAAGTGAAAATATTTTTAGTTGCTAGTGTGAAATTTTCAAAATTAGGGCCTCATTTTGTGTTTCGCACAGGGGCCCCGAATTTCTGGAGACGGCCCTGACAAACACACATCTTTTCGGTGCGGCCTAATGCTGACTGAGGTGGCCATAACATGCTTTGCTTTTGCTCTATTTACCATGTATATCTTTCCAAAACGGCCAGCTTATTATTCCAGGGGGCGCAATTCTGAGGGCGGAAACACGGCTTTGGCCTCCTGCGGCTTGCCATTTTTGAAGCAAGAGCAAGGCAGTAGTCACAACCCCAGCAGCATCTCCTGATCTGGATACAATGTCTGCACAACACATGTAAAAAATGCAATCATTGCTTTGTTATTGTACAGCATAAATTTGATTTCGTCTGGAAAACAAACTAGCATTGCTGGCCTCAGGGATTGAGGCCGTGCAAGTGTCAGCACAACAATAAGATCTTTCTTTCAGTGAATTGACACAAGAATAAGATCTTCCTTTGTTCTTCCCGAAAAAAGAAAAGATCTTCGTTTGTAATCTATCAAATCAATTCGAATTCCAACCTGTTTTTCTTGGCTCGAACCTGCCATGGTGCCTTTGTGAACAAGTGAGCAGCTGGTGCTCTAGTATACTGCGTGAGCCTTATTAGTCTTCTGTGCAGTTGCTATATTATCTGTTCTTGCACTCTGGCCTTTAATCGTCATTTTTCATGGTAATGTTATTGAGGGTGTCAGGACAATAATAAGATTTCTTTTGATGTAATCTATCTAATATATTTAAATTCCTATGTGTTTTTAAGGCTCAAATCTGCCATTGCCAATCAATTGAGTACCTTGTGAACAAGTGAGCGGCTGGCGCTCTAGTATGCTGTTGTGAGCCTGAATGGTCTCTATGAATTGTGCACTCGCTATACTATCATCTGTTCTTGCACTTTGGCCTTTAATACTTATTATTGTGCATCTTTGCTTTCATGACAGAGACATCAAAAGCAAATTGCATTAGGAGTGCACTAAAACAATCATGTCACACGGTCTACCCACAGACCGATTGACGAAGTATGACTCCTACATGCATTTCTTACCAAGGGACTGTGATATAATCATCAATTATAGCACATCACTTCAATTAGGTAGGTATCTGGAGTCTTGTTGGCCAATCTGAATCTCCAATCTGTGCATGTTAATCGCCAAGAACTTGACTTGTCGTTTTTATTGTGGCTTTTTTTTTCAAGAACACGCGCGAGCATCGCGTGTTTATTGTGCCTTGGACATTCATGGGATTAATGTGTAGAGAAAATTGAGGTATCATCTTTATTGATTTATTTACATTGGACATGTATAAATGTATCTTTGATGTGGTTTGTGTCATTTCGATTATCGTTATTTCCGTCTTTCTCCAAATTTGCAATTGGTACCAATTGAACATGGATCAAATATTCTTGTATTGACCACCTTTGTAAACGAGCTGCACAAGAACAAGATCTCTTTTTTCATGTTATCCTAAATTGTGCACACACACAATCTGTTCTGACACTGCAGTGGTCTTTAACCCTTGTGCACCTTCGTATCTTAGCTTTGATGACAAGACAGATCCAGATGGCAAATGTAGCGCTATCATATATGTCAAGCCTTTGCAATTCACCAACAATCTCATAGCACTACATGAGACAGATTTACCATCAGGAGCACAAACAGAATTACGCCGCACAGAAACAATCATGGTGCCACACGGTATACCAACAAACTATGACTGTTGCCATTGCTGCATTTGATTAATCAAGGCTACATATCTTGATCGGAAAAACAATGGTCAAAATAACAAAGAGACCTATACCAGCATCAACAAATGGTGATCAGTTTAATGGATCCCTTCTACGACCAAAAAACAAAACACTAAAGATAACAGGTTAACAGAACAAACAACATTCTGACAGTACATATATACACACAGAGACACACATCTTTTCAGCGCGGCCTAATGCTGACTGAGGTGGCCATAACATGCTTTGCTTTTGCTCTATTTACCATGTATATCTTTCCAAAACGGCCAGCTGATTATTCCAGGGGGTGCAATTCTGAGGGCGGAAACACGGCTTTGGCCTCCTGCGGCTTGTCATTGTTGAAGCAAGAGCAAGGCAGTAGTCACAACCCCAGCAGCATCTCCTGATCTGGATACAATGTCTACACAACACATGTAAAAATGCAATCATTGCTTTGTTATTATACAGCATAAATTTGATTTCGTCTGGAAAACAAACTAGCATTGCCATGTAAGTAGTATATAGTGGAATTACCAATATTTTGCCTATGACCCTAAGGCTTGGCTAGAAATAAATGGAAGCGCTGCACTTTCTCAGCATATTTTTTTGAAGTCTGCAACTTGTCAGACACAATTCCACCAGGTGAAAGTCTCCTCCGCTTTCTTAACCGAAACAAGAAATCTTCAGTGTCAAGGACATACGAGACCTGCATATACGAAATCATAAGCTATATTAATATCCCAATTAAAATTTAACGTGTCGCATTCTGAATTATATAAACATACAAACCTTAGAGGTCTTGCAGGATATCTTGCATTCAAGACCATTAGCAACTTGGACACCATCCATGGTCTTCAATGAATCCAATGCCTCATCATTACTAGAAATTTTCCGCTTATTCCTGGAAGAAAAGTATGAGATGATGGATTAAAACAGGAGAAATGGAATCAGGAGATTCAATTTGATTGTGGGGGTAGGAATTGGGGATACCTTCCAAGGAAGACACCATCAGACAACATTGTGTCCGACAAACTTGACAAAAAGTCACTAAACAGATATGAGGAAAAATTTGGATCAATCGATACTGCAGTCACTTCAGGCTTTTCATGACCATATTCCATCAGCTGAACAGACAACCTCGTTGGATCTGAGCACTGCAGTTTGGAAGATAAACTGAAATTTATCATTCTATGACAACGAGCAAAATTGCAATACAAGTGAACCAGTTCATTTGCAAGACAAATGGAACAGCATTATCTATAATTAATCACGGTAGGATGCAAATCGGAATGAGGCTTACGCATTCAAATCGATACATGCTCTCATCATGGAGTAGGACGCGGGCATTTTCATGATAAACGAGATCAAAGAACCTCCCAGGAGATCTTGATTTTTCATACAAATAAAGCTGGAGAAGCTTGTTGTCCATTTCATCTGTTGCTATAGCTTGAAGCTGATGCAGGGAAGTTAAAAGAATGAATGTTCCAGCCAACCCAGAGTGACATAATAGAACAGGGGACGAGTCAACTTACCTGCTTGACAACTTTGTATATCAGTTTATCCAAAGTAAAAAGAACATACGACTGAGTACCAATAATAGCACGGCAGTCATCCTCAAACTTGGTATTATCAGAAGAACCATCGAGTAAGTTGTAGAGTGCATTCACGAACCTTCATCAAAAGGACAGATCATTATGGTCATGTGTATGGGGAGGATGCATTAGAAGCAACTAAACATTGCGAAAAAGCAGGATTACTTTGCATATAGGTCAGGGGGATTTGTATCCTTAGAGGTTCTCCATTTCTTTTCAGCATTCGAAGAGTTTGTCTTTGCTGAAAGCAATCTCTCGTACAACATCTGCAATTGATAAGTTTAGCAAAGGAGGGCACATGCAAATAGATAGGGTCAAGACTACAGTAAAGCTCACCTGGTGCAGCCTGAACAATACATAAAATGAATCATTCCCATAAAATATGTGTGAGGATTTCTCTTCTCGATCATGCAAGGATGTAGGTACATGCTTGGCCAGTGGTTTAACCGAGTACAGAAAGCGTTCTGATACAGGTAATGATATGCCTCCTTCAACATCGTGTGTCTCAGTTGTCCCCTCTGCTTCACCCTCACTTTCTGCCTTTGTATCCTGATCATCATGATCCATATCTTCTTCCTCATCATGATCTTCACGAGAACACTGCTCACCATCACCAGATTCACTTCCTGATGCATCTTCACCAGCCTCAGAAGCATTTTCACTATCCTCAGTAGACCTTTGAGTGCTTTCCTCACCCTCATCATCAGCATCATTCTCGCCGGCTGCCTCAGGTTCTACTTCACCAGGTCTAACCTTAAATGTTCTGCTTGTAGAACCTTCCTTGGTTTTAGATGCTCCATCTACAGCACCATTTTCAAAGGGCACAAAATTGTCCTCCTCAAAATCTCCATTAGGAGATAATTCACCCTCTTCTCTTTCAACTTTCGAAATATTGTGTGATGCAGCAGGCGCCCTTTATTACCCTCACCAGTGCCTCCACCATTTAAAGATGATGCCGGTCTGCCAGTCTCTCCACCCTGTCATTGTAAATAGAAACATATGAGCATGCTGTTGGATGCCATCTATGAGGAAAAGATTAACGTGCATTTTGCCTTGCATGAATGCGTACAATTCAACAAAAGCACAAACATTCCAAGCATTGTCATCAATTGGGCAGCAGACAGGTAACATGTGACAGTAAAGAGAAGGAAAAACACATGGGAGATGACATTTTATACCTCAATAGATGGTAATACTTCACTGCTAGCCCGGGCACCGCCAGCCACACTAAGTCCAGCATGTGAACTTCTAGAAGCATTCACTCCTAGCAGCCAGGGGAGACAAATCATAAGCATTGGCGAAAAGAGACCTAATCAAGTTACAGATTATAATAGATACAAAGTATCGAATTAGCAGAAATGCAAACCTGGTGTAGTTTCGGAGATTCCCTTTATATTGTTATGTTGTCCTGCTGATCTCTCAGTAGGCATGTTCTGGGTACTTACTGCAGAAATTTCATCTGCGATGATGGCAGCAGCTTGCACTCTTCCATTTGGTGCAATATTTGATGCTCCCTCATCTCTACGAGCAGTTCGATCTGCACCACGGGAACCATTTTGAGAGTCTGCAGCAACTCCTTTACCCAATCGCACCAATCTAACCACAGCTGATGGTGCTTGATCCTGTTGCATGCTTTCATCACCATGGCCTTGCTGGGCAGCAACTCCGTCTGGAGTAGTATTGCTTTCCCCCAGATTTGCAATACTAGATTTTGCAATTCCACTCTTGGGTTTCATTAGATCTGCATCCGTGTTACCGTGGGATCGAGGGTGAACACCTAAAATTGGCTCCAGAAAAGTTGTCCAAATTTTCATCACTTTGTCTAGTTGGTCCGAGGAGCTGCAGACTTCTCCACACGAGTACTTGACGATCTTATAAAGATCTTCATGGATTTTTGAATCTACAAACTCAAATGACATATTGGGAACTATAGGCCTCCTATTTCCAGCAGCGATAGCTATGAGTACATCATCTTCCTTTCTTTTCTTCTCATTAATTTCTTTAATCTCAGTCAATAGAGCTACACAAACAACAACAAAATAATTAAGCAAAATTAGGTAACTAGGCACAGCTGGAACCATAAAAAAACTGCATGCATAAAAAGTGTACATACATTTTACGCTCAGGTTCTTCGAATCTTGCTGCTTGAAATAGAAACTGCGATGATCAAGTGACTTGTGATAATTTTTGGCATAAATTTCAGCCCAAACCTTGTTGAAATCTGATCGACACCTTGACCATTCCTCCTGCTTTTTTTTAGCCTAGTCAAGATAACTGGCAGTGCAACACTAGCATTTCTCCGAAGAACGTCCATCACATCCAGACCATGGTCACCATATAACCGTTCAATGCACCTTAGGTTCAAAGCTGTAAAGCAGTGGTGAATAAGCCAAGAGGATAGTTAAGCTCTTCAGTTCAAGCTTTGCCAAACAATATTAACATACGCTGAACACAAAAGTACGTACGAGTTAAATGCTCGTCGATGCGTATCGGGCTTTCTGGCTTTACTGAGTTGTCTTGCATTTTTTCTATCAACTCCTCGACACGCTTAGTTGCTGCATTAACTGATTCCAACAGCATATCCAGCTCAAACCTGAAAAAGTTCAGACCAATATGTAACCAGCATGAATAGACGATTCAACAAAAGTAATTCACATAGGATGATACGAATCATGTGACATTCATTAGTCATAGCCCCAATTGCTCTATACTATGCTAAAGTGCCTGGATGAATTTTACCCCATGGCTCCACCATATGCAACAATTACACATCTATGGTATTAGAAACAAATACAAGCGGCACAAATAACACTGCAATCCCTATAACGTAATCACACCAGCCTACAGGCATATCAAGGTACCAATCGAACAGGCTAGTGATCTTCTTTAGTTCTTTGCTTTTCAGATCATCTAGAGGCTAATTGCCTTGTCCATTTAGGATAGGATGGATCCCAAAATGATTCTAGCTGAAACAAGCAACCAAGAATTCAACACTACTACATGTTTTGATTAATTAGTAATGGTTGTGTACGTGACTTGAGAAGCTAACCATAATATCATTGACTAATGTGAGTGCACAGGTTTTTTGTTACTGTGTGTCTGCACCCTATGTAAAAACCAAGTCCCCAGCTGTCAACAGAAGATCAAAATGTAAACCAATCAAATATGAGTTAGTAGTTACTACTTATGCAGTGATCAGTTACATAATATCAAATCTAGCCCTGTTATCCACAGGAACCTCTCTCTAAACCCTAGAACACAAGACGCGCACAAAACAGCATCGAGCATCAATGGTAGGCCTCTAAACCCTGATTAACATAAAAAATAGTCTAAGTTTACTCTCATCACAGTGCAAAGCTACATCCATGATTTTTGAGTCGCCGTATAGTCGCCGTATAGTCGCCGTATAGTCGCTGAGTCGTTCCGGCGTCGCTGGGTCGCGCAGGCGACTTGACTCATGGAGCAAGTCGCGCAGGCGACTTGACTCATGGAGCAAGTCGCGCCACGTCACTGGCTCGACGGCGACTTTCAGCGATTAGTCGCTGCGATTAGTCGCCGGAAGTAGGTCGCCAGTCGCCTCAGCAACTCTGTCCTGTCTAGAGAGGCGCGGGATTTCAGAGAAGGAGAGGGAAACAGAGGGAAGGGAGGGAGAGGAAGCCTTGGCGCTCGCGGCCATGATAGACGCTGCCGCTCCTTGCCGGATTTCAGAGAGGGAGAGGAACCGCCGCCGCTCCTCGCCGGCGACGCGCGCCCTTCAGATCGACGGCGGCTGGAGCTACGGCGAGGGGATCGAGGGGAGAGGCTCGAGCGAGGTGGCTGCGCCTGTGCTAGGTTGGAGCGAGGTGGTTGTGCTAGGTTGGAGCGAGGGGGCTCGAGGGGAGAGGCTCGAGCGAGGCGGCGGCGCAAAGGAAGAAGGGGTTTGAGGAAGAGTGCGTCTACGGGGGCTGGCTGTGCTAGGTTTAGGTTTGAGCGAGGCTGTGCTAGGTTTAGTGAATGGGTGAGGCTGGGAATCAGTTAGCTGGGCCGTGCTGGGCCTGGCCAGCCTAACAACTTCGCTTATATTGTATCAATGGGCTATGCGGGACTGCTCTATTTGCTGCTTGTACGCATGTCAGCTCTGTTTACTTACTGGTTACTGCTATGGCGACTTGGGGCGACTATACAAGCTGAGTCGCTGAGTCAAGTCAGCAAGTCATGAGTCTCAGCCTCGGCGACTTGACTTGACTCGGCGACTCAAAAATCATGGCTACATCATAGGTCCAGCTAACATAAATCGCATGTTAATGTCATCTTCTGTGTAACGAAGATAAATCGGCACCTGTCATCTTCGCATCTAAATAAACTTTCTTCATACTGATTCTTCCGCATGTGCTTGAAAGAATAGTCCTCACTTCCTGATGTCACTGATACCCAGTGATCATTAAGAACTGAGGCTCCAAGATCAGTCTTGTTGCCTGCCGGAGGCATTGGGTACTGAAAAAGGATGAACCAAATGTTATATGAAACACAACATGAAAACAACAGCGCGGGAGATATTATCTTACATTTTTAGGTAGAAGCCGGTAACTTGGAGTGCATCGCTGAGAATTTGAGAGATCAAGCTCTGAAATTGGTTTGGATAGATACTTGTCTTTGGTAACAGAAGGTTTCTGGCTAGCACCTTCCTTAAGTCTTTCCCGTTCCTTTTCTCTTTCCCTGTCCCGGTCCCTGTTCCTATCCTCCCTCTCATGTTCCTTATCTCTTTCTTTATCCTCAGTTTTAACTAGCCGTCCAGGGTGCTCTTCAATCCAGATAATTAGTGTTAACAAGGAATTTTAAAATGATTAAGAAAGGGGGAAACAAAGTTTGAAGTAAATCACCACATACTTTTACTGAAGACTCCAGCCAAAAATCCATCTGCGCCATGGGGAGAAAAAGTCAGATAGAAATACATGAAATTTAAATGTGGCATAGATCCTACATGATTATCGTACATTGGATAAGGCATATGCAACGTACCTATATTTTCACAGTGCTCCAAGAATCCGTTAAAGCCATCAATAAGGTCTGGATAGTGTTGTAGTATATCATTTACCTGTAAATCAGAGAGGATATGCATGATTCATGTCTAACAAATTAAGACCAAACAGATAGAGTGAACCAACTGAAGTTTAAATACTGAATTAGCACAGCTCCAGCAGAAACCCACCAAGTTCTTCAATTCACTTCTCGTAATAATTTCCTGGCTGTATATGTGAAGACATTTCAAGAACTCCTGGTAAGCATCATATTCCAGCTTCTCCTTGACTTTCTCGCAGAAATGGAACTCCTGTGCGTATGCACCTAATGTTGCAAAGAAAAATGTAAGTAATAGACGAGTGGAAAGCACACAAATGTCTCCAGCTAAGATCACTAAAATTCAACCATATAAAATCAACAAGCACACATTTGTGCATTGTTTCTGACTGTCTAGAACGGTCATTAGACAACTACATCGAAACCGAATTATGCAAGAGATGCATTCAACAGTTGGCATGTCTGTAAGGGCACGCATTGCAAGGTCATGGAGCATCAAGTTTTATTTTAGTGGTGGTATGAAGAAAGCAAAACTACCACACCGAGCAGAAGTAATATCTACTTATTAAACAATATTTGCACAAACTTACTCTTCAATGCATCCTTATTATCATACGATGAAGCGGATGCACTATTTATTCCATGATTCTCCGGGAGGGCTCCTTGGGTGCCTCAGCACCTGTAGGGTTTGCGCTTGGAAAAGGTTTACGCTTACGCTGTCCACCATCCAGGTCTCTGCTGTCATGTTCAACATCCTTCTCATCTCTCTCATAATCTCTCTTTTCCGTCTTCCGTTCCTTGTCCGGACGTCTTCTCTGGCGATCATGCTCCACGTCAGGACGATCCACACTGATGTCACGGCCAGCATGTGATGGATAAGCTCTAGGCTGAGGAAAGAGAGATAATATTAAAAGTCAGTTAACTTTATAAACTTTGTGGTTGCCATATATATGCACAGAAAATATCAAAGAGATAAAAATATGATTGGTCATTGGTCTCATATTGACCTCAGCCCAATCCCATCGACAGAAAGCATGAAAATACCTCAGGTTCCATTATTTAGTTATCAGACGTAAAACTAACTGAATTGACCACCAAGTATTATGCAAAATTTAAGAGACCACGTTTGTAAAATATCTGAGCATTTTTACCTATATGAAAGCCATGGATACACCAGTGGATAAACCTCAAAGATGGCAATATGCCACTCGTAAAAAGTGTCACGCTGGTATTTCATGAGTTCCCAGACATGTACACGAGCAAAAATAATTGTGCCCTTCCTTTATTAATTACTGCATTTACACCTTTTAATTTCAGGCAACCATCTCCCCAAAAGTCTAGAAAATGTAAGGTTTAAGAGACAACCAGGCTTCCTTCCCTCGTTATATATGATACCATTTTGGCATTTTCTGCCAACAACCTAGCTAGTCATTAATAAAGCTTACCAAACAACAACGGGTCATTTATACCTTTTCACTCCTACCAACAGGAGGCATTAGCGAGGTTTCCCTCTTAACGAAACCACCTCTTGGAGCGGCTCCTGCTTGTGGAGACACTGAGGTATCAGGCAAGAAGTGCTGGAATTCTTCAAGCAAATCTTTATGGTCACTGAAAAGCACCGCAACCTGCCAAAAAAGACACATTAAACTCAAGACTGTAACGGAAGAAAAGATATAGAATAAAAATAAATCGGAAAATAAAGAAAATGGGCACCTCATGGTAAACATCTTGGATGGACTTATTATCCTTGCGGTACATGTTGAGAATGTCCAGGAAAGACTTGTACACATGCTCATCACGCTGGAACCGACTCTGTAGAACAGGGGAAACAATCATGCCGCGCGTCCATACATATATTTCACAGCTTCACATGAGTAGATCCGCCTATATATGTATGTGTATACCTTTATCTTGTTCACGAAGTTGATGGCTTCCACGAAATCAACAGGCTTCTTCTCCTTGTCGTCCTGCAGCCTGATTGCAAAGCCCTTGGGCAGGAAGGTGTTGAATCCAAGGATGAGCTCAGGGTACCCGTTAAAAAGGGTCTTCACACGGATAATTACTCCGTTAGTGTCAATCCTGCATCCAGAAATTACACCACGCCACAACAATTAGAGACATCAGTATATTCTCGTTTCAGGGGAATTTATGGAAAATGGTATGGATCCGAGCGGGAAAGGGACCAGACGTGGACCAACCTCTCGCTCTTGAAGTCGCGCATCACCTCGAGGAACTCCTCGTACTTGGCGCGGTTGTCCTGGAACTTATCCTTGACGGCCTTGAGGTAGACCAGCGCGTCGTTGGTCGTCAGCTTCTGGCCTGCATCAGCCGCCGCGGCCGAACCGCCAGACAGCTGCGCCGGCGCAGCAGCCGCAGGCAGAGCCGCGGGTGCTGCCCCCGCCGGAGGCATGGGCTGTGGCTGCGCCGACCTACACGAGCGGAAGGGATAGAGACGAAACCGTTAGATCACGGGATAAAACCGTAGGAAAAAAAATCCGTACCCCCAAAAAACAAAACACCATTTTTGACGACCGCGGACTTCGAATTGGAAGGGAGGAACACGAATTCGGCGCTAAAAAACCAAGCGAATCCGAACCACAGCCCCGAATTCCTCCTCCAGCGGACGAACGCGAGTTATTATTCTCCGCGCCCTCGCCGACTCCGTCAAACACGAAACCCCTCCCCCGAAGCGAAACAGCGAACCGGATAATAAAGAGGAACAGAAAAAAAACTAAAAACGAAAACGAACTGCCTAAAACTCGAACGTCGAACAGCGACGACGAGGAGCGGGGAACGGAGGAGGGCGGGAGGCTACTCACGGATCGGATCGAGCGGCGACGGTGGGGCGCTTGAGCTGCTGCGACCCCGCCGCGAGCGCGTCCTCCCTGGAACGCTTCATCGGACCATGCACCGGCCTCCGCTCCTCACCGGCACGGGAGCGAAACCGGCACCGATTCCTCCTTCACAGACTCCCGAACACTGCCTCCGCCGCCGATCCCCTCCGGGCCTCCTCCGCCGCCGCCGGCACCGGATCTGCCCGTTCCCACCCGCACCGGCCTCCACGGGCCGAGCCGCGGTCCCAGAGACGCCGCACGGGACGGCGAGCGAGCGAGGCGGCGAGCGCGAGAGCTAATCGCTTGGAGAGAAAGGAGACGAGGGACGAGGCGCGGGCGAGAGACGATGGTGAGGAAGAGCGAAGCCAAGGGAACGGCTTAAGAATATGGGTCGAGGCCGAGTAAACCTACCGGGTCGAGGCCTAGGCCTATCCTGGCCGTCGGAGGGAGGATAAGGGCCAAGCGGACGGCCACGATCGGAGGGGCTACGGGTGAGGGGCGGTGATCTCACCGGCACCTTCTCTATCTGTGTGCTTGTGCTGTGGGTAAAGTGAAACACGAAACGCACACGCACGCGCACGAGGGGTGGGTACGGGTACCGCCCTGCTTAGCCACCCCCTTCAGTTCGGATTTTGGATTTCGAATTAGGGTCACCAAGTTTAAAAGTATATGGATGAGTATTGGTATAATTATACTGGTATGAGAAATGAAAGAAAATCACATAGGGTGGATGTGTCGGATTACGGTCTGTTTGGACTTTGTATTGCGTTGATTTTGCTCCTCCACGTGTTTTCCATTATCTTCTTTGAGTATTGTATATCTGATCTCACCGAGAATCACGCCAACGACAACATTGCTTGTGTAACTTGAAAACGTCAAAGAAAGTCAAAGAAAATAGCGGTATCGTCACCGGTTGGTGTCCGGACAGAAACCCTAGGAGACAGTAAACAGCTTTGTCCCCCTCTCACGCACCGTACCCGCGCGAAGTCGTTAGTCGTTACCCCATATTTGCTCGATGATAATAGTTACCATATTTGTCTCGCATGAGGGAAACGACAACTGCATGCCATATGTAAGGGTGGACCTGAAGCTCGAGGCTCGGCTCGGGCTCGACAAGGCTTGGCTCGGGCTCGGCTCGGCTCGAAGGTGGTGCAAGCCAAGCCTAAACCTGTCGGACAAGGCTCGAGGCTCGACAAGCCGGCTCGGTGAAGCTCGCAAGCCGGCTCGAAGGCTCGATGAAATACAAAAATTTGACATGGCCTTCGCCAAAAATGTAACATTTGACAATTGTAATCAACAATAGAGCATGAATATATTCATAACATAGTCTTATAAGTTTCACAAAGCGTGAAATAAGCACCACTGATATTCTTTTGCTTTAGTTTTTTTGGCTATATAAAAAGTTTCCAGCAACCAAATATATCAAATAAGAGTATAAGACTTATTTACAATATTTTGGTTCAGTTTTTTCTGTACAGAAGATTCCATCTTTTAGTCTACGTTTCTTCAGTTTTTCTTGCTCTATAGGGTGAAGTGCATGAGGTTGTTGGGATCCATGGTAGATTGGTTGTGGGGCGATTCCTACGAATTAAAAATGGAGTAAAGATCTCTATTCCCTGCTGTTTCTGCATCGAAGGAATGGGATCACGAGCGGCGGCGGAGAGAAGATTGGAGACGCGGCAGTGGGTAAATGGGCACAGGAAGTGGCCGGTGGAGGGAGGATTGGAGACGCATCGAAGGAATGGGATCACGAGCGGCGGCGGAGAGAAGATTGGAGATCGCGTTGACGCGCACGCCGTGGCACCCGAGCGCCCCGGCCACGGCCCGCACGGCGCCGATGACGGCGGCCTTGGAGATGCTGTACGGGGCCGCGATGACGCCGCCGATCACACCCGCGGTGCTCGCCGTGCAGATGATGCAGCCGGCCTGGCGCGGCACCATGACGCGCGCCGCGTGCTTGATCCCGGCGACGGCGGACCGCGCGTTGACCGCCATGGTGCGGTCGTAGTCGGCGAGGTCGAGGGAGGCGATGGAGTCCACGGCCATGGGCCCCGTGACGCCCGCGTGGTTGTACATGACGTCGAGCCGGCCGTGGCGCGCCACCGCGAGGTCGACGGCGGCCGCGACCTGCGCCTCGTCCGTGACGCGCGTCGCAGCGGGCGTAGCTGGCGTCCGGCCCGAGCTCGGCGGCGACGGCGCGGCCGAGGTCGTCCTGGCCGTCGGTGAGGATGACCCTGGCGCCGTTCCTGACGAACTCCGCGGCAGTCGCCTTGCCGATGCCACTGGTCCCGGCCGGCGGCGGCGTTACGAGGCTGCGAGGGAAAGGAGATAGGCAGTGGTGGGGATCGATTGGGAGACGAGGACGTTTGGGAAGAAATCTGGGGGCAGGCTCGCGAGCTGTACGAGCCGAGCCGCAAGCTCGCCGAGCCGAGCCTCGAGCCCACTTAACAGGAATTTTTTAGCACCAAACCGAGCCAGGCTCGGCTCGAGATTTACCGGGCCTGGCCGAGCCGAGCCACGAGCCGGCTCGGCTCGGCTCGATTTCACCCCTAGCCATATGTTGCCGAGCTCGAGTTGGCGTGGTAGTGAAAACTAGGCGCTAGTCGCTAAGTGATGGAGAGGCGTGGTGAATGACACTGGGGAAGGGCTTACCGGTTTTGGCAACATCGAGGCTTCGACAAGCCAGATATTTCACCGAGCATCAAACTAACGACGATATTGCTTGTGTCACTCACAAAAGGCCAAAGGAAATAGTGATTTCATCACGAGATGTCTGAACAAAATAGAGGAGAGTAATCGGCGTGTCCCCCTCATGCCGATGTAGTAAACAACTTGTCCCCCTCTCGTTATGCTATGAGTGTTTCATATATCCGAGTTCACTAAGCATCACGTTGACGACAACATTGCTTGTGTCATTCCAAAAAAATATGTTCACAAGAGTATCGGTTTAATCACGAGATGTCCGAACAAAATCTTGGAAAACAATAAACAGATTGTCATCCTCGCGCCATCTTCGCAAGCAAAGTCATTAGTGGTTGCCACTAGTTTCTGGATGATAAATATTTTTTTAAAACAAAGGAAATTTCAAAACCATGTCTGGCGGCGTTGCAACTCTGGATGGCATGGTCGTAAAATCTAGGCCTAGTCACCTACTGACTACGGGTCGATCGTGGTGGATGAATGTGGGACCTGACAACGTTCTGGCTGTGGCTGAACGAGTTTTACCACCGGTGAGCCAAAGCGACAAGCTTGTCCCCCACAAATATTGGTTACTAGATATTTTTAGACTTATGATGTTGCATAATTTGTTTTCACTAGTAATCGTGCACGTGCAATGCACGTTTTAAATTTATTTCTCATCCCTTTCTGGCTCGTGTTTTGCATTTTTGACTCTACGTTCATGAGCGATTAATGCAAGCATCGTAGAAACATACTTCAAACTGCCAGAATCTTCCTAATTTACACGTACAATTTGTCTAATATCACCGGTATCATTGAGGTTCACTCCAATAAAAATCACTCAGCTGATTATATTAAATACTAAAAATACATAATCTTACAATACATTTATTGAGAAAATCTATCCCACAAAATAAATGAGGTTCAACATGACACACTGAAAGTGTTATAATTTTTTACGGAATACTCAACTTATTATTTATTCCGGACCTGCCTTCTAATCTAGTTCGTCCATCTTGTTAACTTGCTCTCGCGGGGGCATTTCATCTATCACCTCCGCCCTACGGGGTGTACTATGCATCAGGTAGTTGAAAAAATGTTTCCGTGAGAAATCTTGGGGAGAAATTGAGCCAAGTGCGGTCTTGATCTTTTTTGGGGCAGGCAGTTCAGCAGTTTTGTACTCGTTGGCCGGCATGTCAGACATATCTGTTCATGTAAGCAGACATGATTAATTAAGAAAACACATGTAGCTTTTCACTTTACCTAATACAATGTGAGTTGGAAATAAGATATATTTGGCAACAAAAGTAAAGCGCTACATGTATTAAATGAAATATAGATCTATGCTTACAAATCACTTAATCTGTTTACTCACGTTGTTGAGAGGAGCAGGCCATACCTTAATCTCCCGGCGGCTAGCAGAACAGAGTGGTGAAGGGAATTGGTCGATATATCTTATGGGAATAAAACAGTAGGTTCTGGACGTTTTATAGTCTCTCTCCGTTCTATTTTTAGCGCTGGATGGATGGTTCATATATCATGCGTTGGATGAATGGTTTATATAACATGCCTTGGACGAATGGTTCATATAGCATGCGTTGGACGAATGGTTCATATAACATGCGTTGGACGAATGGTTCTTGTTGAGTTATTTTTTGTACTGCCAGATGAATGGTTCATATAGCATGCGTTGGACGAATGGTTCTTGTTGAGTTATTTTTGTACTGCCGAAAGAATAGTTCGTTACTACTCTCTCTGTTCTATAATCGTAGAGATTTTTTACCACTCAAAGTGACATATCGATGTTTGTATTTGCATAGAAAAAAGGGAAATTTTCCAGCAGCCACACAACTCGAACAGCATGGAGAATACTGAAGGAAGCTAAACTAAACAGCATGGAGAGCCATAGGCTTTGCCTCATAACGCCAAAACAGAAGGAAATTCAGTCAGGTTCAAGGGGTCTCTCGATCAGAGCAAGCACCCTTCTAATCACAACTCGAACATTACATCACAACTCAAATATACATTTGTATTCCGCATGGTTCATATCCGGAGCAAACTATACATGTCGTGCTACGATAAAAAAAATTCCTAACTCAATGTGGAGCGATAATTCAATTTTTCAGTCATGTATGCTCAACGATTGATAAAATAAATTCCCCCTTACACCCATCATTTAAGTCTCACCATGGGCTATAAACATGATTAATAAAATACATAAGTATTACAGAAATATGAAAACTGCAGCACATAAAAACTGTTGGATGTAAATATGAATAAAAATAGTAGATCATTTGAGTCGGTCCATGTAAAGGATTATAACAGCTACAATTTCTTGAGAATCCTAGATAAGAATACAAATTTAATGCAAATTTCAGATAGTGTCTCTACTCCGTTCATCCAGCAAGCCAACCACGGCAAGGAAAACCCTTTAAACATCATGTATTAGGCCAGCAATGGGCTGAGTTGAAGTTCCTGCTCCACAGCTGAAGCCTGCATGCCTGGCACCTCTCTGTTCTAAATCAGAATCTTGTGCCCTCAGGTGTCCATGTAAGATATTCAAGGAGTGACATCACTGATCACTAATAGACTGTCGTCTGTAATTAAGAGAGAGCATGAACATAGTAAAAAAGCTAGGCAGCAACATTGTGACTATCCACATGCAAATGAAATCACTGATAAAACAGTTCCAAGAAAAATCAGTGATAAAATGATATTAATTTGGCACCATACACACTCATGCCAAATAAGCCATCGAGCTGAAGAGACTACTACACAGAAACAACGGCAATAACAAGGCAACTTGTTTTCCCGACAGTAACCGAGCAACCTCAGGTTGTATTATTTACTGATAAGACATGCTAGAAGCAAGAGATATACACAAGCCTCCAAAAGTTCAGGTTATTTCGTGCACTCACCAAATGACTAACCATGTGAGTTCCTTTCGATGTGAAGGATTTTGTGTGAAGACACGACCTACAATGCTGGAACATTTCATTAAGGCTAATCATATTTATTCTTTACAAAAATGGATGATGCCACTAAGATGTCAGAAAACAACAATGATGAAATTGGAGATAACTGACATTCATGCAAATTAACTTGTGAAATGCAGAAAATTTAATGCTATGCATGAATTAGTGCCCTGAAACTCCTATGCCGTTTCAATATGAGTTTGAAAAGAACAGTGCAATGAGGAAAAAATCCACATGGTGCTCTTGCAAGAAAAATAAATGAGTGCAACCTTAGTGAAGATAAGACACATCAATACTGATATATTCCTTGACAGACATGTACAGCAGTGAAAATGAATATGATATACAATCTGGACAGACATTATCAAAAACAGGCAAATAGTTTGAGCTGAACTTGCCTAACAGAAACAATATTTTTCTTTCAATTGATTTACAAGAAGAACAACAGAAAATCCACATGAATCCGGAAAGGGAAAAATCGTTGCTGCATTTAACGATGAGCAAGATGAGCCCACAAATCTTGCTCTATGTTAATTAAAACAGCTGGAGTTTAACTCGAACGGTACTGAAAACAATTGCATAGCCAACTATCAAAAAGCATATATTTATAGTAAAAGATCACATTACGCACCTGTAACTCTTCATGAATCAATACAAACACCTTATGCATCAATGTATAACCGTTTCATCCCTGCAACACATCCCTGTACACAATGTTCTTTGTGCTTTTTCCCGTGTCATCAATGTCTTTATTTGGCTTGGCCAAAATCCGAGTGGTTTGCCTTGACACACCCCTGGACAGCGCAACATAAAGCTGGCCATGAGAGAACACTGGCTCCGGGAGGTAAATACCAACATTTGGAATCGTTTGACCCTGGGCTTTGTTAATGGTCATGGCAAAACTCAACCGGATCGGAAACTGTTTCCTCTTGAACTTGAAAGGAAGTGAAATGTCCTCCGAGGGCGACAAAGGGATCCTCGGTATGAACACTCTACATCCAGCATGTTGTCCACCAACAATCTCGGCATCGATTGCATTATCTTGGAATGCTCTAATCATCAATCTTGTTCCATTGCACAACCCGTTGTGAGGGTCGAGATTTCGGAGAAGAATGACAGGACAATTAACTTTGAGTTTCAATATATGCGGGGGCAAACCATTTGGAGTGATGGAGTTTAGATAGTCAATTGTGTAGTTGTTGTGTGCATCATCCTCGACGGAGTCAAAGCTATAATATATCTTTTCTCGGCCAGGAAACCTATCGATCATCTTTTTATTCAGATCGTCCACATATTCATTCTTGGTTGAAAGAATGGCACGTGAGCTCATGTATGACCCGGATGTGGCATTCTCATGAAGCAATGGGAAGATGTCTTCGATAAGCTTATTGACTGGTTCTTCAGTGGGAGCATAAGGAATAACAATGTCATCTGGAAGACGTACGTAATCGGCGCCGATCGTCTCTTCTGTCCCTTCACCAATTCTCAGGAGGTAACTGGAGAACCACGGGTCAGTCTGTGCCCTCATATTGCGCTTGAGGCTATCTTCCTAACCTTCTCCCACAAATAAGATCTCAGTAGTGTAGCGTCAGTGATCTGCGCTCTCGTCCCACGGGTCACCACGGGAAGGACCTGTCTAAAATCTCCTCCAAACACCACGACCTTCCCACCAAATGGCAAATCACATTCCATGATGTCCTGTAGGGACCTATCAAGTGTCTCCACTGTTTGACGCTTTGTCATGGCAACTTCGTCCCAGATTATCAAAGATGCCCTAGAAAGCAGCTTTGCGGTACCACTCTCCTTGGTGAAATTGCACGTGCTGCTGTCGGTGAGCCTAATTGGAATTTTGAACCTGGAGTGGGCGGTGCGTCCACCAGGCATGATCGAAGCTGCTATACCAGAGGTTGCAGTTGCAATAGCTATTTTCCCCAAGGAACGAACCTTAGCAAGGAGGGCCTTGTATAGGTACGTCTTTCCCGTGCCACCCGGACCATCGACAAAGAAAATCCGGCTCTTGTTGTTGACGACATGAGAGAGGATTTCATCAAAACCAGCACGCTGCTCTGTGTTAAGAGTTGTAAACAAATTTACGTCGGCCTTGTCGAAAATGACGACAACTCCTCTTGAACCTCTCTATAGTGACCATTGGAAAGCTCGTCATCAACAGGATCCAAATCTGGGAGGCCATAACTTTTATATCCTTCCCCATGGAATGCACCAGATCCCTAATGTCTCTAAGGACCATCTGCTCTACTGCAGCCAGGTTGGAGTTGCTACGACGGTAGTCCTCGACATTGCCTCAAGGTGCTTCTCCCACAATGATCGGATTTTGGTCACCTCGCAAAACACCAGAATGGTTGCGAAAAGCCTTCTTAGAGCATATGGCATCTGGAAAGTAGCGGACTCGGTCAAGCAGTCATCAAGGGACTTGTCAGTCTCTATCAGACCTCTTGCTCACACGATTCTCTGAAAGTAGAGTACCGCTGGCCATGCACAGTTTTCAAATCCTCAAATGATGTTGCACCTCTGACATGATGCATGAGCACTCTCAAAAAGTACCTCTCACCTTCACCAGGATTCGCATACACAATTCTTCCAACTTGCCCCCGCCCCCTTAGTTTTCTTCGCTGCCACTTCTTGGTACCCTTAATCCACCTATAGAACTCCGGGAACTCTTTGTACAACAAGTTCCTCGCGCAAGAGTCCACCTGGTTCATCTTGAAATATTCAGTGAGCATGGTACTGGAGGAAGAGGGCCTGCTGACGACATCCTGTAGACTATCGCCCTCTTTGAATGCAATAGTATGCATATTTTCCAAATGGAGCTGAAGTTGGAGAACAGAAGGAGAGATACCGAACATTGGAAAAGCGCAAATCCTGTAGATAGACTCTTGTGGCCCCACGAATCTAGCATCTCTGTACTGTTTAATCTCATTGATTACTCCACCATCTACATCAGCTGCTGGGTCGACTGAGAATGACGCTCGATCATGTCCTTTATAGATATACTTGAATAAATACTTAACTGCCTTGATGCTAGAGCAAGCTTCAACATTGATGTGACAATTGTACCGCATAAGCAGCCCAGGGTTGTATGGGACAACCCATCTATTATCCAGTTCAGCTCCTCTACCTTCACTACAGGACCATCTCGTCTCCTCCTGTAGATAGGATATGAGTCCTTTCCTTGCTGCGTAGCATCACAGAACTGTCGAGGATAACGAAATCGGCATTCACCATCTATCATGCAAGGACTGTGTTTCCGAAGAGCACCACAAGGACCGTGTAGCATATGCTTCACCACCAGAGCATGCAATACAGGGTACCTATCCATGTCAGGGATTTCTGCTGATATCACCTTGTCATACTCGTCTGGGTTTGTTAGCTTGCTGTCCGAGCGCATGATCAGAAGCATGTGTTCATGTGGCAGGCCCCTCTTTTGAAACTCAGTAACATGGACATATGAAGCAACCTCACCAAAGTACTTCTTCTGGATCAAAAGATCTTTCATACTACGCAATTTGGCCCTGTATACTCTCGCCACAAGGTCTGGACGGTCTTGCGGTGTCTGCCCGGGTTCAAGCCTGGATGTAATCTCCTCCCAGTGCGGGTTGCAAGTCATGGTGATGAAATAATCAGGCTTCCCATACCGCTGGACTAACGCCATCGCATCAAGAAATCTTCGCTGCATGTCTCGGTCACCACCTGGAAAAGTCCGCGGTAGCACAATTCTCTTGCCAACCTGAGAACCACTGTCTCGCCCGCATCCATGACGTCAACAACACCCTAACAAACAGATGAATCAAAACTTGAGTATCTGGTAAACGGAAAAGGTTTCTTGTTGGAAGGCTAGCCGATACACATTTTTATTCAATGTAGAACGTTATGATACCTGGTATAGATCGGCACGAATGAGCTTCTGATTCTTAGGCTTGGAGTAGAAATCAAGTCTCATGGTCTCCATCTTGATATACATGTCAACAGCCCATTGCTGGAACGCGCGTGCACCAAATAATATAATGTTAAAAAGGTGTTTCCTGCATTGTAGCTTGAAACAGTAGTACTCCCTTGCGCTGACAAATTTTCTGGACTTTCCAGCATCGTCACCATCCTCCTGGTCCTCTTCACCATCTAGGACACGGTTCAAAAAAGAACTCATCAGTAATGATCAATGAATAAAAACGTGAACACGTTAGAAGCATCAGGACAATTACCTGCTGCATCATCCGTGTTTGATTCATCATGTACATTTGAAGTACGATCTAGAACTGGGAAGTCCTCACCCTCGGTCCCATCCTCGTTGTTCTCTTCAACAACCGGAGCCTCTCCGTCATACGGCATCCAACGGTTCCATCCAGTTTCCCCTCCCGGAAAGAATAATGGATACGCCAAAGGATCATAGCAACCATAGTATGCTCTGATGTATATGGGACGATCACCTTTGCCATGCAAGACAACTTGCCTATCAAAAGTGTTTTGTGGATCGCTCCCTTCGACCCACATCGCAGCCACCTGGGAAGCTGTGGGAGCATTGTACCTTCGTTGGTCCAGCCTTATGTCCGTGTTCAATGAAATCTTATATTCTTCTATATTGGAAACAGAGCCCATGCTCTTAAAAACTTGCACATACGGGTTGTCCTTAAGTATCTCTAGAATCTTCCTTATGAGATTTATATCAAGATCCGGAGACCGCTTTGCTCTATGTTCCAAGGTTTCATCAGTATCATAGATGTAGAGCTGCAGATGTCTAGGACCTTGACCACCGGGCACCAGATCATCCGCCTTATAGTACAATGCCCCGTGTGCACAGAAGGTATATACACCGGTTCTCGCCGCGTTGCTGACCCTAGGATCGAGGGTGACCGCAAGGCTTGTGAAAGAGAAGTGGCTGTTGAAATACCTTATGTGCTTTCTAAAATATTTTGCATCATCATCAACCTGACTTGTAAACAACCGGCGCAACTCTGCAGGAACTTCAGGGGTAACTATCTTGACCTTTCCTTTTCTGCAACAGAACGCCGGACCCTCATACTGTAACCTCATTGCCCCACAGTGATTGCAATCTGGTACTGATCTCAAAACATGATGCTTGGTTGGTAGATTGTGGTACACGTAGTCATAAGGATCCACATTCTGTGTACTTTCGGAGCAACACCACTTGTCACTCTCCACGAATCGAACCCATCTCCTGCCAAGATATAATAGATGAAGGTCAAAAATAGATGCGCAAAAATTGATAACAGAAGAATACATCTATATCAATAATTTTATATCCAAATAATTTACCTTGGCCACGGTAAATCCTAGACTCATCATCATCATCATCATCAAATATCGAGTGTTGTTCATCTAGCTCAAAAATGCATGTCGTATCGGAATCTGTATAGGTAAATGTGTATCAAATAAATGAAACGACAACCAATAACGTACTGCATCTTTAGGCTCCAAAAAAATAGGTACTCCATTTTACCTTCCCATGCAGCATAGTGTTCAGTTGGCTCAAAAATTCCTGCAACATTTGTTGCCGATCTGTGAGACCCCTCCACGGAAATAACACCCTTCTGTTTGTGATCAATATTAACCCTGCTTACACCTGCAAATTTTTTATGTAGGCAGACATGAAATAATTAAGGCAGCAAGCATAGTCTATTATTAGAAACTGAATCAAATCGGCTGTTTGTACCATTTGTTTGTACAGAAGTCGGCGATATATGAGACACTTCCACAGAATTAACACCGATATGATTTCCAGCATTTTTTTCTTCGCGGACAATGCGTAGCATCTGTAAAGAAGTCGCCTTTTGTTGAGCCGTCAATCTAGCAGATGATATGATACCCTGTCGAGTTTGATTATAAGATGAGCCAGGACGGTTCTCCATGTTGGATATCCCTGCAGGAGTACATGAGAAATATGAGACGACTCCCTCGGGAAAGCATTATCAGACTCCATAATTTGTGAGAGCGGGGTAGATAAATGGCTGCATTATTTTATTTTACCTTCCGCTGCAGCATAGTGTTCAGTTGGCTCCAAAATCCCTGTAGCGTCACAGTCCTGATGACTGTATATGCCATCTGCAAGATTCATAAGAGTAAGAAGAAATAGTAGCATAATTAATTGGTGAATACACGGAGAGAACTGATCGATATGAACAGCTACATGAATATACCTGTTGGATCAATTGTGGATCCAGCTGTTGTAACAGCAATGTCAGTGTGGTGAGATGATGTACTGGTTTCCCGGATTGACTTCTTGTACCGACGGTTCTTCTGCAACCTTACCTCCTTCTCTTCACCCGTCATTGATGAGTACATTTCCCTATCATGTTGTAGTTTCTTTTCATAAGAATCACGTGTTCTTTTGGAACCTGCAGCACTGGATAGATTTTCCAACTGTTGAACGAATCTCATATCTCGCTCATAAGCCGAATTTCTGTGTAGCCAATCACTATCATCATCGTCAAACCTAGATGAAACGTTTAGGGCCGTGCGAAGATGAGTACTCTCTGTGCTTGCATCTGCACATCTCCAGCAAATACACAATTAATCCATACTCCATTTCAGGAAAATGATTGAATGGGGTGTATGTACCAGTTGTTGCCGATTTCTGAGACCCCTCCACACGCATGACACCCTTCTGAGTAACCCTCCCTACACCTGCACAATTTTACGTAGGCACACATGCAATAATTAAGGCATTAAGCAAAGTATAGTATCTCCACTAATGAATCAAATGGGCTGTTTGTACCATTTGTTTGCGTGTTGGTGATGTTGCTAAACGGGGTATGTATGCTCATTGTTACAGATGCCGGTGATCTATGATTAGTGTCCACAGAATTAACACCGATATGATTTGCAACCTTCTTTTCTTGGCGGGCTATGCGTTGCCTCTGTAAATAATCCGCCTTTTTTTGAGGTGTCAATCTAGCATACCACCCTTGACCAGCAGGTTTTATGTTACCCTGTGGAATCTGATCCGAAGATGAGCCAGGGTGGTTCTCCATGTTGGATATCCCTGGAGGAGTACATGAAAAATATTAGAAGACTCCGTCGGGAAAACATTATCAGACTCCATTATTAGGAAACTGATCTAAATAAGGATTATGTGTACCACTAAGTTGTGAGATGTTTTCTTTGTTGAGTAGGGTATCTCCTGAAATCTGTAGCGAAGTCTGGGATGATTTAGTTTGATCAACCATCCGAAGGCCACCCCGGTTTGCATCCTTCTTCTGCTGGCGGGCGATGCGTTGCCTCTGTAGATAATCCGCTTTTTGTTCAGGCGTCAATCGAGCATACCACCCTTGACCAGCAGGTTTTATGCTACCCTGTGGAATCTGATTGCTCGATGAGCCAGGGCGGTTCTCCATGTTGGATATCCCTGGAGGAGTACATGAGAAATATTAAAAGACTCCCTCGGGAAAGCATTATCAGACTCCATTATTAGGAAACTGATCTAAATTAGGAGTATGTGTACCACTAAGTTGTGAGATGTTTTCTTTGTTGAGTAGGGTATCTCCTGAAATCTGTAGCGAAGTCTGGGATGATTTAGTTTGATCAACCATCCGAAGGCCACCCCGGTTTGCATCCTTCTTCTGCTGGCGGGCGATGCGTTGCCTCTGTAGATAATCCGCTTTTTGTTCAGGCGTCAATCGAGCATACCACCCTTGACCAGCAGCTTTTTTTTGACATTTAGGACTCTGAATATTACAATTGTTTGTTAGGTCCGTAAATGGGGCACGCCCAGCAGATCGTGAAGAAGATTCGTCCGGTTGATGCTCCATATGCGATAGACTGTTTGTGAACCAAATAGAGAAACTTAGAATACGCTGAAATAACAACATCAAGTATTTGTCAAGATAAGGTAAACTGCAATGCATTCCTACAATTTGAAGCAATCACACACATAAAGTATGGTATGGGAAATAACATATCGTTGCATCCTTGCGCGTCAATATATTTTACAGGACCTCGAGAGTATATAATTAGAATTCAGGATAGCATCTCGCATTCAAAATTCAGAATAGCATCTGGGAGAAACCACTTAGCATTGAGCACAATTTACTTTCCCTAGATTTAAGTTATAGCAATGAATCAGGCACTAATTTTAAGGTCAGGCATCATGATCAACAGAATTCAGAAAACCTTCCCATTCTTCAGCTGCTCCCACCGGATATGTATATAACATAAGCAGTTCATGTCGCTATAACAAATCATAGATAAACAGAACCAGCAATGAATATGTCCAACACAAATGGTCAGCAAGGTGTACAAGTATTGCTACAGTTGTATTGATACAAATGGTCAGTAAGATGGCATTTTTCAGCACTATCTTTCAGTCCATGTTTGTTCATGATTTTTTGAACATATGCTCTTCAACAATGGCGATCATTACTTCCTAGGTAGCTATTTCAGGCTGACATGCAAACTACTCAACCGCAACATTAATATAATTTTATAAATTTAGCAACCAATAATCTCATAGAGTGTACTGCATATCATCTAAGAAGGAACATCCAAATGGAGACGTTGTATTGGCATATGTAGAAAACCATATTGTTTCAGATGAACAATAACTGAACCCATACAGAGGACATCACACTTGGACACGGAGAAAATAAGAGTGGTATTGACTCTACTAAAGGGTTGTGATAAGAGTCCAATTGTTGCATTAACAGAACATATTTGATACAGAATATTGTGTATCAGCCATGGCACACATGATAAAAAAAACACTTTCAGGCTGGTGAATAAAACACTTTGAGGCTATGATAAAAATATATTTTAAAAAGGAACTATGGTAGCATATGATGGTGAATAAAACACTTTCAGGCTGTCAGGTCAGACCATCCTTCAGACAGTTGCATCGTAGGCTTCATGACTACTCCCTCCGTTTTAAATAGTTGTCGTGGTTTGACTTCAAGTTTAAACTAAAACCACGACAACTATTACGGAACAGAGGGAATACTATTTAACCTCCTCGTGTGTTAGCGTGACATTGTTGAAGAGCATATGTTCAAAAAACATGGTATACTGGACACCACTACAATAGCTTATCAAATATGACATCATTTTTACACTGTAAAGACAATTAGACTGTAATATGGTCTGTGCAGTTATCAGTTCTTGAAAACCAGATTATAGGAAGAATTTTTTGAAAGTCTATTACAATACTACAATACATATTTCTGAAAGTGTAATGTGTCTTTACAAAAATCAAAGCCAATCTTATAAGCTCTATCTTTTCAGGATTTCACAATCAGATTGTAAACAGAGTACCATGCTAGTAGCAAAACCTGAAACATATTTACATATGTACCTTGCTATTGCCTAATAGGAAAGTACCAAAATATTTGTGTCTGCATTATAGGTTTCGTTGTCCAAAGAAAGACAGACTAATTGCATTTGGTGTCATCTTGTGCTTTTCTATTAGCCTGAGCCATGCTGTGCTAGAACAGATTGAAATTTTTCATTGTGTCTCAAGAGTGATATCCATTCTGTAAAACTACACAGTTCACAGGTCTCAAAGTGTCGTCGTTACAGGCTAGTGGAAATGGAAATGACAAACCATAACAATTTATGAACCATAACAATTTTCTTCACGTTATTTTCTCCTGTCTGTAAACAATAAAGGTTTGTCAAGCACATAATCTCCAGAAATACATACAAAGCTAGTGAACACATAGACTAATCAAACAATACAGATACATTCTAACTATGGGTTCATGGAAAATGTGAAGCCAAAAATAGGTGAAGCAAAGCGTACGTATTTGGGTGGCTCCTAACAACATATATTCTTGTCGTATCATATTTTTATTAATTAACAGAAGCAGTGTGTACAAAAAGAAACTTTAGTCATTTAGAAACAATAATATGCTGCTAAAACATTGAAGTCCTTTCGCCCTTTGGCTAAAATAAGCGGTTATCACCAAGAGGAGATCAGGGGATAGTCCAGTATAAAAATTTAAAGAGCATTACGTTGATAAAAGAGAGGAGTTAAGAAAAGCATGAGTCTAATCAATAAGTCAGGAGTTAAGAAGAGTGCACTGATATATATTAGCAGTAAACAATAAATTAGCGGTATCCCTCACAAACGACAATTTTAGGATTCCCTTACATTTAGACCAAATACATGAGTCTAATCAATAAGCCAGGACTTAAGAAAAGTGCACTGATATATTTGAACAACATATGAATCAAATCAAGAAGATACGGGTAACGTACCTTTTCAATGAAAAAATAAAATTGAAATGGTTTCTATCTGTTTATGTAGGTAGCTCAGATCTGAACAAGCACAAATAACCTGCAACACAATGAGCAGGGATTCAGAATAGCATCTTGCGATCAAAATTCAGAATAGCATCTGAGCAATGAGCATAATTCACTTTTCATAGGACAAGTAAATGAACACGCAATAGAACATTCATAACGAACCAATATTCTATGGAGGCTTTTTACCTAAAGCTTGTCTCAAAAGTGGTATTATCAAGTGTCCATAAATTGGTTATTGTCGAACTGAACTTAGCATGATGAACACACCTACAAATTTCAAACGTAAAATTGCAAACGCGGGCTCTCTCCATAAATCAAAATCATCAAGGCCCGGTTTCATCTAGGTCTAGAATTATGGTAAGTGTTCACGCTGATCAGAGGTACATGAGTAAGAGTGTAAATTTCAGAGTTACCATCTCACGTACCATAATTTCAGGCTAGCTGATGTAAATTTCAGAGATTAGAATGTGGAATTCGGAGGAGATATGGAATTCGGAGGACTACACAGGGCAAAGCTGTGACCCATGTTTTGTGGTAGCTGATGTGCAAACACCATTATGAGTACATATGCGTCTATGAGACACGCCTACAAATTTGAAATCTAAATGCAAAAGCCGGTGATATACTTAAAACATTTATCTTACCAACAAATGAACTTTGGATTTGTACTTTTGATTCTTCTAAATGCAGGTAACTGCCTCCAGCGAAAGCAAAAGCCCTAGATTCCTGAAGGTCCTGTTTCAAGAACAAAAAGAAGAACAGAATTGAGAACGTATACATCTTGCAGTATCAGTTTCGCCGGGAATACCATCAGACCTTCCAATTACAGATTTTGTACAAGGTGACAAACTTCTAGCATGGGTTGTACTCAATAGTAAACAAATTTAAGCCCACCAGCTCGTCGCGAACCTGAAGAGAGCGAAGCTGTTGCAGGCAAACCTGAAGAATGTGCAGCTGGTGCAGGGGAAGTTCAGGACGGCGGTGCCTACGGCCGGACGTGCAGTCCGTCGCAGTCCGTCGCTGTGGAGACCAGCACTCCAGCAGCGTCTCTTTGACGGTAGGGCGTCCAGGGCGTCGGACGTCGGTGCGGCCGGTCTGCTGGACGACGATGATTGCTGGACTGCGTCCGTAGGGCGTCGAGTGCGGGAGCGACGGTTGCCGGATTGGGTCTGCAGTGGTGGTCGCGGCGGTGGGTGGCGGGTCTTCTCGCGGCGGTGGGCGGCCGGGCTGGACGCGGCGGTCTAGGCGGTGGTCGGCGTGGAATCTTGCGGCGGTGGGCGGCCGGGCTGGACGCGGCGGTGGTCGGCGGGGAATCTCGCGGCGGTGGGCGGCCGGACTGGACGCGGCTGTGGTCGGCGGGGAATCTCGCGGCGGTGGGCGGCCGGGCTGGACGCGGCGGTGGTCGGCGGTGGGCGGTGGGCGGCCGGGCTGGAAGCGGCGGTGGTCGGCGGGGATTTCTCGGGGAGGCAGCACGTTTGCCCGGTGTGTGCTCTGTTTCTTTTTTTTTTGCGAAACGGTGTCTGCTCTGCTCCGGGAGGGGATCGTGGAAGAGAACGGTTAACTGGAGACGTGGGATTTTTTCTTCTTGACGAAATTTGGGAAAAAGAAAGTGCACAACATACATCATTGGGCAGATCTGAGACGTTGAATCTGGTGTGGTGGACGGTTCAGATCCTCCGGATCAGCCAGGCTGGGGCTTTTAATATTAGTGGAGATGTTGCAGGCTGGTGCATGTTTTGCTGCACAAATTTGCCACGATTTCGGGCTGCTATTACGTACAGTTCACAAAGTTTGTGTTGCAATTTGTTTTTGGCGTGGATACACATGGAAGGTTTCTCTAATATAGAAAGAGGCACCGGATGATTATAGATCACGGCACCCACCCGAGGAACCGCTTTCGACCGGATTGGAAGATCTAGCCAAGTGCGTGGACGGACCTCGTGCATCCAATGCAAGAGATGAGCGGCTCTCGTCGCTGTGCTCCAACGAACCCATTTGTAGATACCTAGGTTCAGGTTGCATGTGCACCGCCCTCGTGCTACTTAATTTTACTACAGTTTTTTTTTTTTGCGGCTACTTAATTTTACTACAGGACCATCCATCGCAACCGTATTACACCTATACCACGTGCTTCACTCTACGTATAATACTGAGTATACAGAACGTATACATCCGAGTCACAGGAGCGTATGTCGTGTGAATTTTGGAAGCTCCTGGCTAGCTAATTAAGGATCTCATTAATCTACTTGCTGTCTTTGCGTGTGCGCGTGGACCAAATTAAGAGGGGGGGATCGAAAACAAAAAAGCAAAACAGACTTGTTGGGAAGCAAATGGTTTCCATGTACAGTGTATAAGACAAAAGAAAATGGCGACAACGTTTACATGTATATTTGGCCTTACAAAATGTGAAAAAAAAAATTGAACCGAGGGTAAGAGACTTGTCATATTCATTAATTAACAAGAAGTGGGAATAGGCCGGTTAATTAGCGGGAAACCGGCCTAAAACCGAAACAACACTCTCGACACCGTCACGGAACACGACCGTCGCGAGGGCACACACAGCCACCCTGGCTACCACACAAGCTACACACGGCACCGAAGCAAGAGTCATCGTCGAGGTTGCCCCCGACACGTGTCATCGTCATCAAGTTGCACACCCTGCAGGGACTCCGACTCCATAAAGAAAACCACCATGGAGCCGAAGCGGCGTCGAGAAACCCACGTCGGGCGCGCTATGCCAAACAGATGACTCTTCACGCAGTGTAGACAGTTTCAGTTCTGCTGAATAGCTCCGGAGAGGGAAATGTGTAAGACCTACGCCGAAGGAAAAATTGCGCCTGTGTAACCCAGACAAGTAGATGGAGGATCTCGGTTACATGCACGACAATGCATATAATGTCCATGCATCGCTGCAATTTTTGGCAGTCCCACACACGTTGCTGGAAAACCTGAAAGCACCGTACCGGCTACCGCAGGATGCTACTCGGTGGGAATAAGCAGATCGAAAGCCAGACACTCCCCTATCGCAGGACACGAGCTGAGTTTGATGTGTCTTGGATTCATATCAGCTAACAAGCAATTAGTAGTAATTGGAAGCGATTAAAGATGATCGACCATGGTTAAGCTACTTATGTACTCCATATCCGTTCCTGTGCTCGGCTCTACTACTTGTATACTGTACAGGACATCCGATCGCAACAATATTACACCTATGCACAGCGTGCTTTGAGAAACGAAACGAAAACTTTACGTGTATTATTTTGGTGTCTCTCGTAGCTGGCCAAGGCTGGTTGCTCCACAAGCGCAAGCGGGGTATGAGTGAGTTTTTCGAGTCACCACGTTAATCCACATAGGTTAGAAATATATAATCCATTGATTTTGACTGTGACGGTTAAGATTAAAAGATGGACCAGTTTACGTACAACAACAATCAGGTACACATAACTCCTTTTTCAACACGTACCTTTTTTTTTTCTTTTGAAATTTTGACACGTAATGCCTAACACGATGAAGCAACACGTTTTCCGGCTGAGGAGGCCAAGTCGTGGAAAAAACTCTGGGGTATTGCAGCGCCTGGGAAGATGTTGATCACCCTTTGGCGGTTTGCGCATGACTGCCTCCCGACGGCATGTCAGCTTCGGCGGTGACACATCCCCTGCCGTGAAGACTGCGTGTTCTGCCATAGGGAGGAGTGTGTGCAGCACATTTTTCTGTTCTGTCAGTATAGCCGTGAGGTCTGGCAGGAACTGAAGAAATCCTATCCAATACAGCTGAAGCGCAGAGATTTCTCCTCTGCAAAGAGCTGGATTTTCGATTTCATTGATCGGTCTTCACAGATAGACCGTGTTCTTCTGGCTGTGACTTGTTGGCACCTTTGGGATATGCGGAATGATATCCGTCATGGCGAACGGATGAAACACCCCAACAGTCTAGCTGCGCAGATTAAGGCTTATGTTGAGATGATTGAGCAATATCTTCTGAAAGACAAAACCAACCACAGACGTGTGACTGATCTGTCCGTCCCGAGATGGTCACCGCCGCCGGAAGGTACTGTTTTTGTTAACGTTGATGCTGCTTTGTTTTCGTCTTCCGCGCGGATGGGGGTTGGCGTCGTGATCAGGAACCACAGCGGTACGTGTCTGGTTGCTTGCGGTCAGATCTTTGATGCGGTTACGATGCCGGAGGTAGCAGAAGCACTAGCCGTCAGGCGTGCTATTACCCTTGCCCGCGAAGAAGGCTTTGACAGAATCATCTTGGCTTCAGACTGCTTGTCAGTTATCCAGCGCATCGGCTCCCCGGTGTGGGATCGTACAAGTATTGGTGTGGTGATCGAAGACATCAAGACCATGGTGGCGGGCTTTCAGTCTGTGAATTTCTGTCATATTAGTCGTTTACTCAATAATTCTGCACACATTCTTGCTCGGAGAGCAGAACAGTTTGTTTTTATGATTTCTCGTGATGGGGGGCCTGATTGTATCCGAGACACTCTCTGTAATGATTTGATTTGATCAATAAAGTTGTTGAGTTTCAAAAAAAAAAAAGGATGACATTAAATCTGCGGCTGCGCCAAATTAAGAAGGAAACAACAAATAACCAAAACAGATTTGTTTGGAAGCAAAATGTACGCGCGCGCGGCTGTACGTGGCTCGTGTTAATAGCACAGTTTGGAAGCTCCTGGCTAATTAAGGATCTCATTAACCTCCTGCGTGCTGCCTTTGCGTGCGGGAGTGCAAATTAACAAGGGAAAAAAACAAAACAGATTTGTTTGGAAGCATATGACGCGTGGGGTCCACCACATGGGTTGGATGGACACCCGATTATATAGTTCTAGAACACATTTTTTTCCCGACGGACTTAAACATATTTTCTCTCTCTAGCACGGTTCTTTTTCTAGTAGGTGTGTTTTCATGTCAATACAAACGGTCGAACGATCGCGATGAATTTGACAAAATTCGTCAAAAAAATTGTGCGGAATTCGGTCCAAAATTTAAAAAGTTACAATCGATGAAACTCGAAACCGATAACAGGAATGAAACCTAATCATCCACACACATATATTTCGTTTAATCGACACACGGTTGAGGGCCTTTCATTTTAACCCGAGCTTTAAATGTGAATAAAAGGTAGGTGTTTATCGTGGTATAGACTTTCGGCCCTAGCAGTGCCGAACACATGTTTTTGGGCCCTACTATGGCCGACGACGCTCTGGCGGCTCCTACTTGTTCTTGGCTCGTCGTCGCGTCGGCCCCAGGTCTGGCTCGTTGTTGGGTGGTGCTCACAGCGAATCCAGGACGACAACAGAGTATAGGCTTAAAAAACAATTATTTTAGCTCACTAATGGACTTTTTTGTGGATATCACTAATAGTACAAATACACCCGGTTAGTGTAGGTTAGGGGGGCCACCCCCCCCCCCCCAAACCCCAACCCATGGAGATTTAGGCTAAACCCCCTTGAATTTCTATTGCGTTGTTGACACTTGCATGCACACACACTTGCTCGTGTACAGTTTATAAGTGGTCAGAATTCAGAAGAAATCCTCAACATATAATGGGTTTGACAACCTAAGTAGCTGACCATATGGGCATCCATACACACCTACAACCGCAGGTTGTAAAGCCATACACTACGTAATGTGTACAGTTTCATTCAGCAGCTCTGCTTTCCTGACTACCGGAATTTGAAGCTCTCACCATAATCCATGGCTTAGGCATATATTTGATGAACTTTTGGTTAAACTAGAGGGTAGGCTCGAGCCTATCGAATCCTACCTGGTAAATTCGCCCCTGGTGGTGCTGTAGTTTGGAGGGGGGGACCTCAAGGAGGGGTCGGGTCAAGGTCAGAGAGAAAAGATGAGGTCACGTGGAAGGGAGGAAGAAGAAGAATAAGGTGAGAGAGGGGTTGTCGTAGGTTCCACCTAAACTCACGGTGGCCACGATAGCTTCGTTTGTAGAGATTGGTTCTAGTTGCACCACGTGGCCCTCGTTTCTACTTTGCAGCTCAGGACAACCGATCGCAATGGAGTATATGTACACCATGTACTCTCAAAATTAAAATAAATATGAGCCTTTTTAATGTTTATAGAAAGGACTAGGGAGTATACTGAAGCATAGGGCGCCGAGCGGAGACATGTCGGGTGTTTTTTTTTTTTTTGAATTTTCCACCACTATATTAGGTCAGCAAACCGCATCATTAAAAACCTTACCAATCCCGTTAGGTCCAAGATATTTATCTGACAAGATATTTATCTGACATGTCGGGTGATTTTTGGTATACGGTACCTCGTAGAACGTTCTACCTAGTTAGGCCAATGCTTGGAGGACGGGCTACCGCAGGATGCTCACGTCACACGAGGTGTACGTGCTTGATGGTTGATGCGTCCTGGATTACTCTATTTTTCTTGGAGCCGCAAGAGCAGCAGGAAAGGAGGACAATGTCCTACTGTTTCCGTGCGTTTTTTTTAACGTGCATGCAAACCATAGTAGAAATCAAAAAAAAATTGACGGGGAACAGCAGGCGCTCTGCTTTTGCATTATTAGAGAGAGAAACAAATACAAATACAACCAGGTTTGAAGAAACCTTTACAACACACGCTCCAGGATGAGCAGCACAAACACGCTATGCACTCGTAAACACAACACCATGCAACACACTAAGGAAAGGTGCTAACAGGAAAAGAAGAAATCAAAATCGAATGGTCTTTCTGAGATTTCTAGGATTGTAGGTTAATGGCTTTGGCCCTTAAGCTCTAATATATGCTTAACATGCTATCCCGTACTTTATCGAACACCTGAAGCTGAACATGCTCCTCATTCTTCTCAATTTTTCAAGGATGTGCAGATCATGGCCTTTATGTTCGCATCTTCTTCGTCATTGATCTCACAATCATCCTCATCCTAGATAAACTCTTTGTATATGAACTCATCTAGTTCCCGCAATTTCACGAACACATGACGGGTAAGGTGTGTATCCGGCTGTGTAAAACGTACCGGGGGCACAACGCTCGGGGGCGACGGTGAAGTATGCGGAGGATTCGGCTCGGTTCACTGCAAGTTCAGGGCGGCATCAGAGATTGGATGGGAACAACGGCGGAGATAAAAAGGGGCGGCGTGGGCAAGAAAAATAAGAGGAGGAGAGAGTCGGCAAAAGTTCAATCCGATTTGGTGTGATTTAGGATGAATTCGTCTGTCAGATCCAACATGTCACGTCCGGACAGCCCAACGCCGACGTTGCTTTCCTACCTCGCACACCGGCACACCATGCACACCGTGTACGGTGTATGGTGTACGGGTTAAAAAGGGAGCAACGGTATGAAAGTTTGGAATACGGCACCCAACCAACGAACCGATTTCCTCCGGAATGGAGTCAATGTCCATACGTAAATGAGCGGCTCCCCCATTGCCCCGATCGCAACAGTGACCATGTATACCACGTGCTTAAAAAACGAGAAAGATTTTACGTGTAGTAAATTAGTACTCCCTCAGTCCGTGGTAGATATATCCGTATTCGCAACATTTATTTTCGAACGGAGGGAGTACAATACGTACTACCATAAGAGTATTGAGTATAGATAATTACATATGCATCTATATTTACATACAGTGTGTTTAAGGATCTCCTTAACCTGCATACTGCATATGAACTCATCTAGTTCCCACAATTTTCACGAACACATGACGGGTAAGGTGTGTATCCGGCGGTGTAAAACGTACCGGGGGCACAACGTACGGGGGCAACGGTGAAGACGCGGAGGATTTGGCTCGGTTCACTGCAAGTTCAGGGCGGCATCAGAGATTGGATGGGAACAACGGCGGAGATAAAAAGGGGCGGCGTGGGCAAGAAAAATAAGAGGAGGAGAGAGTCGGCAAAAGTTCAATCCGATTTGGTATGATTTAGGATGAATCTGACCTGTCAGATCCAACATGGCACGTTCGAACGGCCAAACGCAGCCATTGCCTTCCTACCTTGCACACGGTGTACGGGTTGAAAAGGGAGCAACGGTTTGAAAGTTTGGAATACGGCACCCAACCAACGAACCGATATCCTCCGGAATGGAGTCAACGTCCATACGTAAATGAGCGGCTCCCCCATTGCCCCGATCGCAACAGTGACCATGTATACCACGTGCTTAAAAAAGAGAAAGATTTTACGTGTAGTAAATTAGTACTCCCTCAGTCCGTGGTAGATATATCCGTATTCGCGACATTTATTTTTGAACGGAGGGAGTACAGTACGTACTACCATAAGAGTATTGAGTATACGGTGGCGCCGAAGAAGATGGATAGACGTTGGTTTGTCACATAGGTTTACCCTATCTTTCTAGATCTGTAAGATCGGTGTATACGTACTTTGTATCTCGTCTTTTATTTATCAATGAGAATCGTATTACCATGGAAAAAAAATTACATATGCATATATATTTACATACAGTGTGTTTAAGGATCTCCTTAACCTGCATACTGCATGGCGTGTGCGCGTGCGTCAAATCAAAAATGGAAAAAAATGAAATAGCTTCCGTCAGAAACGTGCACTTCGGGTAACCTTTTTTTTATCTCAGGAGAATCCACTTACCGCAAGCAAGCATGACAACTAACAAAGTACTAAAACAGTTCAAAAAACAGCATTCTCCTAAAAGTAATCTAAATTTTCAGAAAACCTTCAAAAATGTTTGTATGAGGTTAGTTCAAACAAGAGCGTGTACAGTCTACAAGCTGATGTTAGGTTAAACAAGAGCGTGGACCAAACAAGTCCCCCGTCCCATGCCACGGCATCCGCGTGCGCTTCTTTGACGTTGACCACTTTCATTAGGTCTCAATACGAACATCATTTCGGAGTTTCCCTTGGGAATGTATCTGGGCAGAAATTCAGACAGTTTACGCTACAACCTAGTGATCTTACAGAGTTGCAGCTACGGACAGTTCAATACTGATACCGTCACAGCACATAAATAATGAGATGCGACGGAAGTTTCATCCAGTACGTGAGAGCATACTAAGGTGCATAATTGTTCGCTGCACAGCTCCGCAAAGTTTGTCACCAAAAATTTATTTCCAGTGCCTACCTGATGTCCCCGATACCACCAATTTCCCTTCTTCCAGGATGTTGCTCTAAAACTATATATACACCACACGGCACGATCTCACGAGACGATGTCTCAATTTAATTACATTATTGGATGATGTGATAAACCCGACCAGCCGAGGATCTACTACATTGTATATACGGAGTGCCGGCTCGAATCATGCAGCCCCCTTCATCTTCTCGCCGAGAGTCTGCTGGACGAACCACAGCACCGGGTTCCCCAGCGCCGGGATCAGGCTCACCGCGACCAGCGGGACCGCGCACACCAACACCCAGGGCCAGATGTTGTTCGGCGCCTGCTTCGTGGCCACAGGGGGTCTGAACTTCTCCAGCTCTCCGCGCAGGTCAGGGTGGTCTCGGAACAGCAGCTGCAACTGGAGGGAGCAGAAAGATGTTACTTGAGGGTTCACTGGGTGATCTCAGGAATCTGTTGGAAGAGGGTTAGAACGGCATTCGTACCGCTCGGTAGGCCTCCAGCTGGGACAAGTCCATTCTGCCGAGGATGTCGAACAGTGACAGGTATAACATGGGGTTACGAGCCTGAGAAACAAGGAGCTTGATCATGAAGTGAAGTACAAGTAAATGAGACTTGACTGAGCAGAGTTTGTAACATAACCCACTAGATAGCTCAACTGGCAATTTAGCGGGCCTGTTCAAAGTGGTAAGGAAACTACACTTCTGAATTCTGATAAAATAGGATATAGCTGAGTTCTAAACAGTGTTAGTTGAAGGTGGATTCAGTATTCAGATTCTTTCAGTTCCCAGATTATATGGTATGGGATTCTGATACAGAGATGAAGTCAGATTGAGTAAAAGCCAGATATAGTGACAGTTAATTGGCTGAATAATAATATTTTTGTTTCAAAGCACACTAAAATCATCACACAGGTTAGCAATATTGTTGCTTATGATTCTACATAATTTTGGTATGGTATGGGATTCTGATGAAGACATAAATTCTGATTCCATACAATCCAGACATACTCACAGTTATTTGGCTAGATATAGTATAATGTTTGTTTCAAAGCAGACTAAAGTCACTACATGACTTTGTAATACTGGGGATAAAGAAAGATCAAACTAAAGTTTGTAATGTGGTCGCCTATGGTCCATTCTTAACACCCCATATCACTGTGTTGTTACACTTTCTAGAGTTAGCACTGGTTCAAAGTATGGTGTGTTTGTGACTCAATAAATTATACAAACCGAGGTACGGGAGTGGTGTTTTGCTCCCGGGTGCAAATGCACCCTTTATTTAAAATGCAAGCTGCACATTTTTTAAAATGTCAAAAAATTTGAAAAAAAATGTCCGCATGTAGGGCTTAACATGTTATGTGTTCACAAAGTCGTTTAACGAAAAAACGACATTTTTTGTGACTTGTATAAAAAAGAAAAAAAATTGGTGCTAAAATAAGGCTTTTCACGACACTTTTTTTGTCTTTTTTACGCAAGGCACAAAATATATCGATTTTTTGTGAAACGACTTCATGAAGACATAGAATATGAAGATCTATCCGCGAAATTTTATTTCAGATTTTTTTGACATTTTGAAATATGTTTTTTAAATACTGGGTGCATATGCACCCTGGTGCCAAATGAATTTCCGGCCCAGGTACCCATAAGGAAATTCAAGATCTTACGAGCTGGAGTTATTGCAAGCAGAAAAACATAGATAATTGAATGCATCAAAATACAAAAAGGAAACAAAAGTGTCAGTTAGAAATTTTGGTAGACAGATGAATTAGTGATGCAAGATAGACAATACAAGCACAAGTATGTAGTAAATCACGGTATTACGACATATACAAACTTACCTTCACTTTCTTGACAAATGTAAGGGAATCGTCAAACGTCAGTGGCTCCGACTTGGATGTTACAACACCAAAGAACACCGTGACCCTCGATTCTGGCCTAAACGCCTCATCTGCTCTAGACATAGTAACTCCGTTGCCCCTGTTATGCAAGAGAACCACCAATTACACCATGACTGATGTAAGTTCACTGACAGATATATTCTTAGATAACAAGCAGTCCAACCACAACCAACAGATACTGTATAACTAGGCCCTGAACCGCAATTAATAGAAAAAGGCGAGACAACATCAACCACAACGAAACTCCATCTATCGACACAGCCAACATTGTTATGTGGCTATCCAAACCCACCAGACAAGTGTAGAATTTCAGTACATGCCAACCGAAAGATTTCGGTACAAGCCAACCGAGACGACCACCAAACTCGAAAAGATAAGCACCAACAGCAGACAATGACGTAGGGACACTCGCTGTCTTGGATGGAAACTCGAAGATTTTTTGCTTCAATTCATCATGGATGGACAATACAGGAAGAACTAATTGTCTGAAAACTTTACTAGCAGCAAAGAAAGTCCAGCAAGCTGCAGATTTATCATCAAAGAAACTCGACAGACTCATCAAAGAATGGGACTAAATTTATATCATGGGCTCGGGAAAACAAACGAGAACAAATTGCATCAATCAGTGCCGAATCTGGAAAGAACAATAGAACACAGACTGAAGCACGAAATGCCCATACCATTGCAACCAAAGAATCTGGAAAGGACAATTTAGGAAGAACTAATCGACTGAAAACTATACTAGCAGTCCAGCAAGCTACATGTTAATTATCAAAGAAACTCGACAAAGTCATCAAAGAAGAGGACTAAATTTCTAGCATGGGCCGGGGAAAAAAAACGAAAACGAATGGCATGGATCAGTGCTGAATCTGGAAAGAACAAGAGAACACGAACTGAAGCACGAAATGCCCATACCATCGGAACCAAACGCATTGTTCGATGTGCAGTGAAAAGGAAGTTCCAGTTTCCTGCAGCCAGTCCCAAAACCACATTCGATGCACAGTTTGCACGACTGAACAAACAAAGATAAAACTACAGGCGGCTACAGCCTAGGCCCCCAACAACAAAGGACAAGGAAACCAACGAAATGCAGATGGCTGGCGTTCAGCTCGAGCCCGGAATCCATTTCCCGGAACGAGGAACTGGCGCGTACTCACGCTGCGGAGAGAGGCGTGAAAAGCACCTCCGGAATGAATCGGGCGACGCTAACGCAGCACCCTCGCGGCCGCTACAGCTGAACTGATTCCGGGGCAAGGCACCACTCACCTCTCGCCCAATCGATGGAAGAGGAATTAGGGTTCGGGGCGCGGCTGGGTCCTCCTCCTGGCCACTCCACCGCCAGGCTGGACTCCGCCTCCTCGCCGCCGCCGCAAGTCGCAAGCTTGGAATATTCGGGGGAGGAGGGAGGAGGGGAAAGGCTGGGGAGACGACGACGAAGCGGTGGGGGAGGGATCCCGTCGTCCCCGCAACGCACGTGAGTAAAGTGTTCGCGTGAAAGTGACAGGTGGGTCCAGGCGTGGTCCACCGGCGTGGAGGCCTGCGTGTCAGTGACTGGATGAGTACGGCGGTAGGTGTCGTCTGATTCTTATCTGATGGGGTCAACGAGGAGCAGGGAACAGCCGAACAGGTCATGCTGGGCTATCGGGTTCGTGGACCCAGGCCCAGGACTAGGTAGCGACCCAAGCAACAGAGCCCGGCTTCCTCTCTCGGCTCCTATTTTTTCTGGCCCATATGGCCAAGAAAAGAGAGAGCGGGCCCAATAAATTTTTATCCGACTTATAGATTTCGAAAAATATTTGAATCATTCTTTAGTGGATTCAACCAGAAGTATTGAGTTTTCGATAATAGATATCTAAGAAGTATGAATTTTTTTAAAATATTTCTGTGAAATATGTTTCACCACCTGTAAAAAAAGATCTCTCTGTATGTTCACGTAACTTCTATTTTTTTTCCAACCAAACATATGTTATGTAGACAAAATTCCAAGACAAACAGTTGCAACCTAAACAAATTATATAGGACGACTAGCAAAAAGAATGTTACTTGAACATTGCACAAAATGATATAGATAGATCATGTATTGGTAAATGTATACGTACGTGAAACTACAAGTTAAATTAAAAGTTAAGGAGAGATAAAAATAAATAAATAAAAAATAAATAAGAATTGAAATGTAAAAATAGAAACAATAATGATTTGGTGTGTTGAAATGTACGATGTAGAACCTGATATTTATAGGCCTCGCGGGGAGAAAAAAAAAGTTTTGGTGCGCATGGATCCTCTTAGTAATTAGTACTCATAGAAAGTTCAATTAATACTAATAGGAATGTATATGATCCTTTATTAGTTTGTCGTGTATTCTTATCTATGACACGCTCAGTTCTAACACGGGTTTTGGAAATACCGATCCGATATGATTCTATCCGTCTTCTTCGTAACTTGCGCAACGTTGACACAAAAATGGACACAAACTATATATGGCGCCATCAAATAAAGTACTGCAAGTGTCCCTCTGCTACAGTGGAGAGAGGCGACACCGAGGCGATCTAGGTCCTTCCAGCTCTCGCCGGCGATTTCGCCGCTCCCCTCCGCCTCCGGCCGCCGTTTCGGCACCGGGAGGCGGGGGGGAGCTCCGGTTCCCGTGCGGGTGTAGTTAGGGTGTTTATTAGGGGTGTGTCCCGGGCGGTGCCGTTGCGGACGGAGGCGATGGTGCCGGCGTCGGGTTCTGTCCTCCCCCTCCTTCTCCGTTCCGGCGTTCGCCGGGGAGGAAGTGGAGTTTGTCTGTCGGGCGTGGTCCTTCTTCTGAGCTCCTCCGGCCGGCCGAGGCGGCGAGGGGAGGAGCGGTTGGTGGTCGACTGCTCGTTTTGTTGCTTGGTTTGCAGGTGGCCTTCTTCTTTGTGCGTTCTGCTCCGGCCGGCCGTGGAGGCGAGGGGAGCGGGCGTGCGGAGGTGGGTGTTGATGGTGGTGGACCTTGGCGCTGCGGTGGCGGCTGGAAGTCGGGCGGGAGCGGGAAGACGGTGCGGTGGCCGTGCTCTTTCAGCGACGATAGATCCCGGTGCTTGCGGCGGGTGGCGTTTGCGGCCTTCTCCAAAGTGGTGGTGCCTTCTTCCTCGCGGACGGTGGTACGGCGTCGCCGGCAGCGGCTAGGTGCTTGGGGCAAGACGGTGGTGGAGCTGATTGCGTTTTCTCCTGGCAGCCCGGGGTGTGCTGTGCAAGTTGCGGGGTCCTCTATGTAATTTCTTTCTGCTTTTGGACCTGTATGTAATTTGTACGGTGCTTCCTGAATTATGAATCAGTTCCTTTCAAAAAAAAAAAAAAATAAAGTACTGCAAGCCAAACTATCAATCACGCCAAGATGCATGACTGTGTGCCAAATCTCTAACTTTTGTACCGCTAATTTGATCAACATTGTGTGTTGGCTGAAACTGAAGCATAACAATTAGCAGCCCGAATCAACGATGAATCATAAGCTCTATTTTTCAACACTCCCTGCTAATTAGCACAACATGAGTTACGAACAGTGGAGCAGAAGAAAATGAAATTACAACGCAGCCCCTAGTCAACGCGTTGACGCTCTACTCCACATGTTGCACACCACGACTTGGGTTGCCACCAACCACAACCACCCTCATCGATCATACACACACTAGCACAGATCGGGCAATTTAAGACCCACGATCGCACACGAATGCAGTCTTCCGTGTGCGTTATGCCCTTTCGTTTACCCTTTGAAATTAAAGCAGTGTGCGAGGCATACAGTTTTAGTTTCTAAAGCGTGTGCAAGGTATCGCACACGGGAGGAACAACACAAAATGTGAGCATTGGTTCGCAATATCGCACACGCTTAAAAAGTTCCGGGTGCGTGCGCTGCTGCGCGCCAGACAGGAGGTCAAGAAGCAGACGTGACTTTGGATGGGTGCCACGGGAAGACTTTTGGCCAGGTGGAAAGCCGGTCATGCCGGCAACCCGCTAGCCGACATTGCCAAGGCCTCAGGCTCTGGCGACCCGCTCGCCGACGTTGCCGAGGCCTCAGGCTCTGGCAACCCGCTTGGCGACGATGCAGAGGCCTCAAGCAACGGCAAGGGCCCCGCCGGTGATGATGCAGAGGCCTCAAGCAACGGTAAGGGCCCCGTCGGCGACGAAGACGTCCTCCTCCTCTCCGACGAGGACGACGAATATGTTTAGATATGTATTAGGCGGTTCTTATGTGTTATATATAGGTAATGTGCGATTGGATGTCCAATCTTTTTTTAACAGGATGGGCAAACCATGCGTTTGAAATAATGGAGCCTTCCGTTACCAACTAATATTATCCAAATATTATTAACCAGGTTGCATTATGTCTAGTACTCCTTCTTTCCAACGGCAAGATTCGGCATTTTTCAAAGTTTTGTTCAAATGTTGATAAACCTGAAAAAATAAGAGATATCCCACACTGTTTCGGCAGAGAATAACCGTGTGCGATTTGAACTTTTTAGCACAAAGCTATCGCACACGGTTCTGTCCGCGTATAATCACGTGCAAAGTGTACTTTTTAGCACAAAACTATCGCACAAGGTTTCGCCTAACTGGAATCGTGTGCGATAACTCTTGGTAGGCGGCTGCATGTTCACACACGAAATACTTAGCTTTAGCTATGTGCGATACCTGGTGTGCCATTAGGGCCCAGTAAGTGGAACCCTACCTTATAAATAAGTACCAACCACGTTGGACCCGTACACACCCTACACTCTCCCTAGCTGCCTTCTCTCCTCCAAAGTCGCACACGCCCTCCCAACCCCTGTGGTGAGGCACTGCCTCCCCCGCGGCCCTCCCCCGCCAGCCGACCGGCCGATGACCTCACGGGATGCATGTCCAAGGCCGGCGACCCCCCCTCCCCATGGCGAGGTCACCGTCTTCTCGTCAACATCCCAAAGGTTAGCGCTCATTCAGCAAGGTCGTCCTCATATTTAATATGTTGTACCTTACCTTGAAGGTCACAACTGTTATTATATTGATCGCTTAGATGCCGGATCTGTTAGAATATCTTGTTTATGCACTAGCAAGGCCGGAGCTGTTAGATGTCGAATGTGATTGAGTATCTTGTTACTACGTCTTTATTGGTGTGGTACTGTTAGATTTTTGTTATGTTCGATCTATTAGAATATCTTGTTTATGCTTTATTGGTGTAATACTATACTGTTAGTACTTTTTTCTTATGCTTAATCTTGTCACTAGGAATTTTTTTACCAGAAGGGATTTGATAGAACACATTTCATATTATACTTGTGTAATAGAGATCTTATTTTGGTGACACTATACAAGAAAACCAAGAGAGGCTTTATTTCCCTCTCTTGGCCAATCCGTACTTACTGGTAAGTGGCTAACCAGTTTAGTTTGGATTTTTTTTTCTGTTTTTACCTTCTTGCACCGATGGATATTTTGAACACAACATGCAAACCTTGTCCGGTGGAAAACGGTGGCTTAACCCTTTTTGTTCATAGCAAGGAATATTTCACACACAACAAATAGGCAAGTACGGATAGGCAAGAAACACAAGGACATTTCTTCCATGTTTTGTGGAAGAAATGATCGCAAGGTGGGATTAGTGGATTTTTTAATAAAATTCCAAGATCCCAAGCCTTTGAACCTAGCTTTCGACCAATAAAAGGTTGTATTGTATAAAAATCATGCAATGGATTCATAAGTTTGTTTTACCGTGTTATTCGTCCCTATGTCACGTGTCATTTATATTATATGTACATTGATCTAACTTAACTCATGTTCTTTATTTCTGTTTCAGTGACCACTTCATAAGAGCCACCCTTGACACGGAGGCATAAGTGATAACAATCATCAAAGTAAAATAAATGTCCACCTTCCTTTTTACTAACCCTCTGAATCAAGCTTTCACCATGAAGAGAAAGACAAAGATGTAACCAAGAAGTGTTCTTCCTCCTCCCCTCGCCGTCGCCAGAGGCACTCACCGGGAAGCCGGCGCGCGGTCGCCAAGGACGGTGGCGGTGGGGATCTCGCTGCTTCGCGTCTCCCTCAGAGAGTTTTGACTGTTGGGGCGGAGGCCTTGAGGTGAGGACGGCGTCGGCCCTAGCTGCGGGGGACATATGCTGGTGCTGTGTGACTGTCTCCCTCAGCCGCGCGGGCGGCGAAGGAGGCGGTGGTTCGTGGTCATGGCGTGGGGGCGCCCCAGCGGCCTCTGGCGTCAGATCTGAAGACGGTGGCTGCGACCCACGCGGATCCCATCCCACCTTGCCGGGGTGGCTGGGTCCGGGGACCTACCGGGAGAAATCCTCGGCTAGCAGTGGTGGCCGCGTCGTCGGCGACATCTCCGACGCCGCTCCCCTCCTTGGAGGCGACGATGAGGTATGGTCCTGATGCATGTAAAATGCATACATGAACTTTGCATTATTTTACTCATATTGCAATCATATTTGCATCATATAAGGGTTATATCACTGTTTTATAATGATTTTGGGAATATTTCACAAGTTCCCCTATTTTTCTGGAATTAACCCTGCGCAGGCAGAAAACACTATTTTCTATGTTTTGATGTTTCAGGGACCCAAACGACGTCCAAATGACCTGCAAATTTACGAGCATCAATATTTGGAAGGAAGAAGACTTTGGAGCGAAGGAAGCGAACAAACGGAGGCTCGAGGCCCAAAAGGGGGATGGCCCACGCGGCCCCTGTACCTGGCCGCGTGGGGCCCACCTTCTGGAGCCTCGAAGCTCCGTTACCGTCGATCTTTTCTCCACCGACCTCGTCTTGACCTAAAATCGACTATAAAAATAGTCCCCGAGGCTCTTCGGAAAGGAGCGCCGTAGAAACACAGAAACCACGAAACAGAGATCTGGAGTTGCAGACTGGAGGGGGAAAACTCCGGCGGGGCGCTACCGGAGAGGTCTCCGCCTTCTCCAACGACTTCTCCACCGTCTCCATGATGAAGGGGGGTAGTCCACCCCCTGGACTTGGGTTTGTGGTGGTAACTTATGTATCTTTCCTCTCTTTGAGCTTCACTAACACTAGTAGGAATGTGCTTATAGCCACCAGCCTACCGCTGGCGGACGGCTTTTCCGTCCGCCAGCGCTACTACCGCTGGCGGGCTGGTTTCGGAGCCCGCCACTGGTTCTACACGTACCGCTGGCGGACGCGCACTCTGCCCGCCAGTGGTAGCAGCAGGAATTTGCGACGAGGTGGGGCAAAATACCGCTGGCTTACAAAAGCCGTGCCCGCCAGCGGTACTGAACGTACCACTGGCGGACGCTTCAGAGTGCCCGCCAGCGGTAGTTGCCTCGGCTGAGCCCCCCAAAACTAGCACATTACCGCTGGCGGGCGCTCCACGCCGTCCGCCAGGGGTAACCGGAAGTTGATCAGCCAGCCGCCATTTTGATTGTGCATTGGAAGATGATCAGCCGGCCGCCATTTTAATTTCGCATTGGAAGATGATCAGCGCCGTTTTGATTGCTGCCTGGCCGCCGGCCTCCCTCTCCAGCCTATATAAAAGGCCACTAATCCATGGCCTAAGCACACACAAATCTCTCTCTAATCTCTCTTTGCAAAAACTCTCTCTCTCGAGCCCTCTCTTCTATTCCAATATGGAGCCACTCGCGTGCGTTCCTCCGTCTCGGTTGTACTACTTCATCAAAGAAGATATGTACTTCAAGGTATGGGTCACCCTCCATGCACATCGCGTGGAGAGGTGGATCCGCGACGTGAAGAAGTTCTTCCTCGACGCCGCACCGATCAAGTGCGTTGGACTGCGAGTTCACCGAGCCTCTCCCGGGTCGACAGAGGGATCTTCCACCCGAGAAAAGGCAGCGCGCCGCCGTCCTTCAACTCTCGGTGGCGACCGAGACTCTTGTCTTCCAGATCTGCAAGGCAGATCGGGTGCCGCAGGCCCTCGTGGATTTCTTAGGTGACGAGACCATCAAGTTCTACGGTGTGGCTATCCACAATGACTTGCGGATGCTGCGCTACTATGGAATTGAAATTCCGTACGCGGTCGACCTCCAGAGGGATAGGCGGAACCCAACCTGTTGGAGATATGCCCTAGAGGCAATTAATAAATAGATTTTATTGTCATATCTCAATAGTTCATAATAAGTTTTAATACCATGCTATAACTGTATTACTCGGAAACATAATACACGTGTGGTATAGAAACAACCAGGTCCCTAGTAGCCTCTACTTGACTAGTCCGTTGTGTAACAGATGATCAAGGTTTCCTGATCATGGGCATTAACCGGTTAACAACGGAGTCATATCATTGGGTGAATGATTTGATGGACATACCCAAAATATAGAAACGTAGTTCATACCTTGGACCGTGAGATTATATCAAGTCGCTGCTTCTGAAAGATATGGCTGATCGCATCAAACGTCATGCCTCATAAGCTGACAATAAAGATGACACTTTCGGGTATCGGAAGGAAGTAGTCGGGGCGAGTGATCAATAGCGGGAATTGCCAATCCACATAGCAGGATAGATACTCTGGGCCCACTCGGTGAGATTACATCAAAGAGCTTGCAAGCATATGACTAGTCCGACTAGATCACAGGGATGTAATGTCATAGACGAGTAAAGATAGATTGTCGAGGATGAGGTCAAGCTCGGTAAAATGTGATACCGGAGAACGACGCTCACAATCTTAGTATCGCCAGGCAAGAGGATGAAACTGGACGTCTAAAGGTTCAAACGAATAAAGAGACATTCGTGGACACACAGGGGCTATACGGATATCCAGATCCCGCTGTTAGTCATTGATCGGAGAGAGAGAATTCCGATCATGTCTGGAGTGATCCCGAACCGCGGGGTAACACACTTAAGGGTGGGTGACGATTAGATTGGATTTAGAGAGAACAGGAACTCCGGAAGTGTTCCGGAGCTCCGGAAGTGTTCCGGTAATTGTCCGATGATTGATCGGAGGCCACGAAATATGTTTCGGGGTCCGAATGAATTAAATAATATGTATCTAATATTAATAAGTGTTATTAATGATTAAATATATTTTTTATTTAATTAATTTCGAATTTAAAAGGCATTAAAAGTTAAATGGGCCTTAGAGGCCCATTAGGGGAAAGAAAAGAAAAGAAAAAGGAAAAAGGGGGCTGCCACCTTAGTGGGCCACATGGGGCCCACCAAGGCAGCCGCACCCCCCATGCAGCCGCACCCCCCATGTGGGTTTAGTCCCACATGGGGGAGCTAAGGAGGTTGGCACTCCTTTTTCTCCTATAAATATAGGTGCCCCTTGCCTTGAAAATACACAAGTTCCTCTCTCCTTCTCTCCTACCTTGAGCGTGGTTCCGATTCTGGAGCTTCGTACGAGGAGAGAAGTCTCTCTATAGTTTGCACACCGCCGTGCTGCTAGATCCACTCTTCCACTTCCGTGCTCTGCTGGATCTGGAGCCCGGAGGTCGTCATCCACACCGTACGTGTGTGGAACCGCGAGGCGCCATCGTTTGGCGCTGGGAGCTGTCTACTTCCGCTACACGACCTTGAGGTCGGCTACGTCGTCTTCATCGTCAACGTTTGTGCGGGAACGTAATCCCGCTTTCGGTCTACAAGGGTATGTATTCCGTTCCCCTCCGTATAGTATATCTGCATAGTATAGATCCTGGCTAGTTTATGGTTATCGTTGTTAGGAAATTTTTTGTTTTCTGCCTACGATTCCCAACAGTGGTATCAGAGCCGATCTATGCGTAGATATATCTGTACGGTTAGAACACATGTTGAATGTGGGCATCGATTCTACATTTGTTACCCTCTCGCGTGTACTTGTTTATATCGCGGCATTGTGGGATGAAGCGGCCCGGACCGACTTTACGCGTACGCTTACGCGAGACTGGTTCCACACCTGACATACGGCTTGTACCGTATATGTGGCTGGCGGGTGTCTGTATCTCCTACAATAGTTGATATGCATTTACAATGGAGGGCCCCGAAAGGGGTGTAATAGAGACAATTGTCTTATCGCTGTTGTGGTTGTTTTCGTAGGTAAGAAACGGTTCTTGTGCGGAAGCCCTAGCAGCCACGTAAAACATGCAAAAGATAAAGTAGAAGCGTCTAACTTTATTTTGCAGGGGCAATGTGATATGGTCAAGGTAGGTTTATTAAATTGTTTATAAACTGTTGGGCGAAGAAGACCATCGGCGCGAGAAGACCATATCATGTCGCATTACATTTCATATTAGATGTTATGTAGATTGTGTGCATCTTATATTGTGTATATATATATATGTCTATATATATTAGTTACACGGCGGTAGTTATATAAGATGATCCCTCCCAAAATTCCGATAATAGTGTTCTCCCTCTGTCGTGCACCACCAATAAAGTTCTACGTTACGGGGTACGTCGTTTGGGGTTTCGATCCTTTCGTCTACACTCGTCTCTTCGTTCGCATATGGGTGTAAGCCACGTTGCACACGCATATACGGCAAAGGGTGTTATGGCGAGCCTAGCATATACCAGTATATGGCCTCGGAACACAAGTACCGAAAGGTTAAGCACGAGTCACATACGATGATGTGATTGATATACGATGTCTACCTTTGAAGTTATGCTATCGCCGATCGAAGGGGATAGTATAATGGATGGGGATTGTGTAATCACTAAGACGATGAGAGGGATACTCGTCTTGAGTGGGAGTTCTAGTAGTTTTATTTTGAAAACTTAGTTTTACTTTGAAAACTTAGTTTTATTTTAAAACTTGAACCCATATTTTATTATGAACAAAAGTCTTGTTGCTTTGCAAAACCTTTGTAGATGATAACCTCTTCTATACTCTTTTTAAACTTAGGCGCATTCCTGCGATTTGAGAAACTTAAAAGAGTTGGGTCCAAACTTCATATTTTTATACCGTAGCTTGAGGATACTCCTTGTTTCAAACCTTTTAGCTCTATTCGATACAAAACCCGCTAGGAGATAAAACCGGAGATTCCGCTGACAAAAGATAATTCAGATTATCGAGTTTTGTGCGGATGATTTCATTATAGTCCAGTGTATGCTATGATCTCTGCCGTTGAGATTAAACTGTGGGTGCGTGTTCACAGATCGCGAATGGTCGCTGATCTGTATCCACCGTAAATCAGGTTTTCTGCTCAACCAAGATGGAAGAGAACATTGCATTAAAGGATCACGTGGCAGTCATACTTGATGACATTGGTCATACTTGATGACATTGGTCATATTTGATGACATTGAACGCCTCGCTCAACTCGATCACTGGATGACAACAACGTTGCCAGGTGCAAATGGTTTGTCATAGACTATGTCATGAAAGGGGAATTGTTCACCTTCATGAATTCTTGATTACGTTGAAGAATCAAGAAAATGAAACGATCACCGAGAAGTCATCAATGATGATGGTATATATATGATATACAAGTTATGAATGTTTTACCTAAACTCGCAGTAGTGACTAAGATTTGATACTAGTCATGTTTTATGAAAACAAGATTTTCTGCTTGAGTAGCTTGGAAGGATGAAGAGACAATGTGTGTGATGATGGCAGGCAATATGTTGTGAATATGTTGTGATGGCCATAGACACTCTCTCTGTATCTACCATTTAATCAAATTTGATTTGAACAAATTCCATTTGATCGCTTGCTACATGATCATTATAAGTGTGTCTCCCTCTTGCGAGACAATCATTCATATCTGTTAGTGATAAATCGTTATCCTACATTTATGAGCGATATCTTTAATGATCATACACCGATCGTGAATGGAATGTTGTTTAATCTAGATGTAGTAGTTCATACATTTATAATATTAATGCCAAAATGACACCACATTCATGTGGCACTAACGTTTGAATTATGTCAAAGTTATAAGCATAAAGTAGCTCCATTCCGATGGATCTCCAAGTCTTTAGATTGATCTTTTGACAATTGCAAAGATAACTAAGACACCGTTTCTGGAAACGGGCATCTAACTTGTTAAATCATACATAATTGATGTGTGTGGATCAATGAAGTATTTCAACGTGTAGTGGAAATCATTTAAACTTTACCAATATTGATTTAAGTAGATGTATGGGCATCCAACTTAATGAAATGCTGGTCTGAAAAGTTTGATGAATTCAAATAAGTTCCTACGATACAGATCGAGGAAACGAGGATTTGAGTTATGAGTTTGGCATGTCATTGAAAGACTTGTGAAAAAAGGTTTCACAAACTACGCCGTATGGAACACCACAATGTTATGGTGTGTTAGGACGTCGTAATCACACAATGTTGGATTGTGTGTGATCAATAAAATCTCTTATCGAATTTTGTGATCATTAGAGTCGTGTGGTAGGAACAAAACATTCACTTTAGATTATAGGGAAACCATCTAAATCCATGGAGACAATACCATATGAGTTATGGCATGGCTTTTAGCCTAGATTGTCGTTTCGTTGTTTTAGTGTTTTGATACGATCAAACCTAGAATGGATAAATCTTTGTAGTGTACCTAAAGAATTAGTTGGGTACGTGTCTCACGACAAGAAGGCAAAATAGTTGCTGGAATATATCTTACTAAAGAAATAGTTTCTTGTCCGAAGGTATAAGTGGGAAAGAAAGTAGAGCAAGACGGAGTTAATGTAATTCTCTCTAGACATCAGAGTGACGCAACGGAAATTGTTCCGATACCGGAAACTGTTCCGATACCGGAAACTGTTCCGATATCGTCCTCCATAGATGAAAGAAAGCTAATGATAACGATTGATGCTTTAAGCTCGTACTAAAATCATAGGCATACGAGAATGGTTACGTAGCAGTGAGTGCTACGACTATCTTGTTATGAAACGTCATGTTAATGGAACATGAAAATACCTATGAACTACAAAGAATCGATGGTGAACCTAAGTCCGAGAAATGGCTATGAGCCATATATAATCCGAGATAAAATCCATGTACAATGACTAAGTAATGACTTAGGTATATTTTCTTGATGGCATTCAGGCCATTAAGAATAAATGGAATTTTATGGAAAATAGACACTGACGGAAAGGCAACCGTCTATAAGGATCGATTTGTCATAAAACAGTTTTGACGAATTCAAAAGTTGACCGCAACGAGATTGTGTCTCAAGTGGCGATGCCTTAGTCTATTTAGGATTGTTCTAGCAATTACTTTCAATTGAGAAATTGATAGGAGGATAAAGAAACCGTTCCCTAATGGCAACATTAAGGAAAGTTGTAATCGGTACAACAAGTAGGTTTGGTTGATCCTAAGGATGCTAGACATGTATGCAAACTTCAGTTGTCCATTCATGGGCTGAAGCAAGCATATCGGAGCTGGAATCTTCACTTTGATAATGTGATCAAAGGATTTTGGAGTCGTCCAAAATAATTGAAGAAACCTGCATTTATAAAGAAGTGAGTGGGAGCTAAGTAGCTTTTCTTGATCTCATATGTGAATGGCATATTTGAGTGGGAGCTAAAAGTAAATTCCCTTGTCTTATATGCGAAAGGCATATTTGAGTGGGAGCTAGGTGTCATTCCAAATTTTATATGTAACGACATATTGAGAATGATACAGATCCTCTAGTAAAGTATGAATGATTATTTAAGTGATTAAATTTTCTATGAGTGAAGTTTAGAGTATTAGGCTTTAGATCTATAATTCGTATAGATCATAAGGGGCTTAATAACATTAGGTCGGAATATTGTCCTACGTTAAGATTCTGAAATGTTTCAGAATAGAACAAGCGAAGAAAAGTTCTTACTTGTATGACTGGGTTAAAATATTAAGATTGTCTTGGCGTTTCAGTGATGGTTGATTAGAACTGGATGTCCGACATCCTCTATGCCTCAGACATAGATTCTATCATACTGAAAGCTCGACTTGGTGTGACCCAAGTTCTTGGTTGAAGAACGGGTTCTAGAGTGATCCCTGGATGGATCAATGAACAAACGTTAAGTATATCCTTCAGTGTCTAAAGAGAACTGAGGATATGTTTTCTAGTATGGGGTAAGAGTGAAGAGATAACTTGCCGTAAGAGGTTTACGATGATGCAAGTTATGACACTGACCCATACGGCTAGAAATCTCATACAGGAGAAGTCCTTTGTTTTAAAGAAAGGGTTAGATTATGAAGTTGCATATGAATGCACTATTATAGAAGGGTTAGTCTGCGAAATTGCATTGAATGCACTGTCGCATGATCTACATAGGTATAGAAATATATGGCTATTTCGGAAATAGCAAATGTGATTGGATTGTGCTGTTTTCCCGAGCATGACTGGTTTCCCTTAATAGAAGGCTCATGCTGCGTGAAATTTAGAGTCTCACTCCATCGACAAAACATATATTTCGCCGTTATCATAAGATACGGGATGATGTCAAACTAGGTGACATAGAAGTGTTGCAAAGCACATACAGATCTCAATGCGGGAAGATCTGATGACTCAACCTCTTCCACGAGACGAGCATGCACCATAATGCTATAGGTGTCAAGCTTTTACCAAGTTGTAAACTAGATTAATTGGTACTCTAGTGCAAGTGGGAGACTGTTGGAGATATGCCCTAGAGGCAATTAATAAATAGATTTTATTGTCATATCTCAATAGTTCATAATAAGTTTTAATACCATGCTATAACTGTATTACTCGGAAACATAATACACGTGTGGTATAGAAACAACCAGGTCCCTAGTAGCCTCTACTTGACTAGTCCGTTGTGTAACAGATGATCAAGGTTTCCTGATCATGGGCATTAACCGGTTAACAACGGAGTCATATCATTGGGTGAATGATTTGATGGACATACCCAAAATATAGAAACGTAGTTCATACCTTGGACCGTGAGATTATATCAAGTCGCTGCTTCTGAAAGATATGGCTGATCGCATCAAACGTCATGCCTCATAAGCTGACAATAAAGATGACACTTTCGGGTATCGGAAGGAAGTAGTCGGGGCGAGTGATCAATAGCGGGAATTGCCAATCCACATAGCAGGATAGATACTCTGGGCCCACTCGGTGAGATTACATCAAAGAGCTTGCAAGCATATGACTAGTCCGACTAGATCACAGGGATGTAATGTCATAGACGAGTAAAGATAGATTGTCGAGGATGAGGTCAAGCTCGGTAAAATGTGATACCGGAGAACGACGCTCGACAATCTTAGTATCGCCAGGCAAGAGGATGAAACTGGACGTCTAAAGGTTCAAACGAATAAAGAGACATTCGTGGACACACAGGGGCTATTACGGATATCCAGATCCCGCTGTTAGTCATTGATCGGAGAGAGAGAATTCCGATCATGTCTGGAGTGATCCCGAACCGCGGGGTAACACACTTAAGGGTGGGTGACGATTAGATTGGATTTAGAGAGAACAGGAACTCCGGAAGTGTTCCGGAGCTCCGGAAGTGTTCCGGTAATTGTCCGATGATTGATCGGAGGCCACGAAATATGTTTCGGGGTCCGAATGAATTAAATAATATGTATCTAATATTAATAAGTGTTATTAATGATTAAACGTATTTTTATTTAATTAATTTCGAATTTAAAAGGCATTAAAAGTTAAATGGGCCTTAGAGGCCCATTAGGGGAAAGAAAAGAAAAGAAAAAGGAAAAAGGGGGCTGCCACCTTAGTGGGCCACATGGGGCCCACCAAGGCAGCCGCACCCCCCATGCAGCCGCACCCCCCATGTGGGTTTAGTCCCACATGGGGGAGCTAAGGAGGTTGGCACTCCTTTTTCTCCTATAAATATAGGTGCCCCTCTGCCTTGGAAAATACACAAGTTCCTCTCTCCTTCTCTCCTACCTTGAGCGTGGTTCCGATTCTGGAGCTTCGTACGAGGAGAGAAGTCTCTCTATAGTTTGCACACCGTCGTGCTGCTAGATCCACTCTTCCACTTCCGTTGCTCTGCTGGATCTGGAGCCCGGAGGTCGTCATCCACACCGTACGTGTGTGGAACCGCGAGGCGCCATCGTTTGGCGCTGGGAGCTGTCTACTTCCGCTACACGACCTTGAGGTCGGCTACGTCGTCTTCATCGTCAACGTTTGTGCGGGAACGTAATCCCGCTTTCGGTCTACAAGGGTATGTATTCCGTTCCCCTCCGTATAGTATATCTGCATAGTATAGATCCTGGCTAGTTTATGGTTATCGTTGTTAGAAATTTTTTTGTTTTTCTGCCTACGATTCCCTACACAACCGGCAATCCTACTCCGAGTCTCGTTGCTCTCTCCAATGCTATCATTGGGACAAACCTTGAGATGAAGAAGAAGAAGGACAAGGACGACGACGACGAAGAAGAAGACCTCCGGATTCGCGGATGGGGCAACGTTCCATTGAGCTACGAGCAAGTCGAGTATGCCGCTCTTGACGCTCGCCTCGGCTTCGAGATTGCGCGGAAGTGGGATAGTCTACGTGGCTATAATACCAAGGGCGATCGTCTTAATGTCGCTGATGAGTAGACTAGCGCTATATATAGTGATGTGTGCGCTCCCGCTGTGTCTTCGTCTCTCATGTATTCGGTCCATGGTTACCTAAAAGTAATGCCCGAAATATTTACAAAAAAAGTCCTTGTTAATGCCGACAACTGCATTTTAATTTGTCACTTAAAAAAAGAAAACTTGTATTTATAAAAATAACTTGTAAAATTCACACATATGTTTGCAATGTTTTTGAAATGCAAAAAAGTTTTTGAAAAGATAAAAAAAAAGAAAAACACAATAAAAATAAAAAAGGACCTTACCACTGGCGGACGGGGAGCCCGTCCGCCAGCGGTATGCTCGGGCCACTTACATGTGGGCCCCGTCCGCATCTTCTCTCCAAATAACCCCTCCCGTCGCCGCGCGTCCAAAAATTTCCCGCCCCCGTCGTCGCGCGCCCACTCCAAACCTCCCGCTCCCGTCGCCGCCGCCGCCCACCGCCTCGACGCCACGCTGCGCCCGCGCCGCCGGTGAGCACGCCGCGCTCGGCCCCTCCCCCTCCCCCTCCCGCCCTACCGCTGCTCGCCGCGCGTACACCCACCCGCCCCCTCTGCTCCCCGTCGCCACCCTCCACGGAGGCGCGCAGCCGCCCGTCCGCGCCCGAGCAGCGCCACACCGCCGTCGACGTCCCCCTTCCTCCCCTTCCCGAGGTGCGGCCCGTCTCCCTCCTCTCCCTCCCCTCCAATGGGCTGCATCAAAGGTGTTTGTTGAAATGTCAACAACAAATTGAGATGAACTAGTTGTTGTTAGATGCATGCGCTCGCCCGCTAGTTGTTGTTAATTGCTAGTTGTTGTTAATTTTTTTAACTATCTTGAAGATGATATATGTGTATCGATGTGAATTTATTGTGCTTGTGGTGGTGGCTGCGATTGCGGCCTTGTGACTATGTATGAAACGTTTGCAGGTACCCTAGAGACCCTTGAGATTGCCGGAATGTTGATTAATTTCTATTCCGGCAAATTCGGGTACTCCATATGCCATAATTTTAGCAAAGGTCATGCCGATTTTTTCGTGCAATTTGGCATGACTTGCTAAAATTATGACATATGGAGTAACTACGTTTTATGGGTATATGCAAATTTTTTCTTATAGTGTTGTTTTACTAACTACGATTTTTTGTGTGTGCGAAGATGGCTAACAATATGGAGGCCGGGACTTCTCGAGGTGGAGTCAACAAGGAGCCGGAGGATGATTATTTGATGATGGTTCGGAAGCCAATCGACGTCGAGCTGGATGCCGACGATGACGAGACAACATCTGGTGACGGCGGAGGTGGCCACGAGACCACATCTGGTGACAGCGGAGGTGGCCACAGACCACATCTGCTGGCGGCGGAGGTGGCCACGAGACCACATATTCTGGCGGCGGAGGTGGCCACGAGACCACTTCTGCTGGCGGCGGAGGTGGCAACGAGACCACATCTGCTGGCGAAGAAGGTGGCAACGAGACCACCACATCTGCTGGCGGAACCCAGCGTGAACGTAAGCCAAGGCGCCCAAACAGGCTCCCTAGCGGTCGACTGACATTTACGGAGGTGAACTCTGATGGGCTTCCTACGCAGCCAAAAAAATATGCAAAAGGGTACGGCTTAGCCTTGGGATGCATTGTGCGGGACTTCGGCAACATCAACCAGGAGAACATAAGGAATAAAGAGAACTCACATGTGGCCACATTCCTTATTTCCAAGTTGCACGCATCGTACACTTTCCCGAAAGACTACGACGACAATGATATCAAGAAGAATATCGTAAACACATACGCCCTCGGCAAGTTCAGCAAAGCCTTTTCAACATGGAGATCAGAAGTCGGAAAGGCCATTCTTAATGGTGATGATTTCGATAAGATCAACGCCAAGTGGCCCTCCATTTCTGAAGAAGACTACAACATTTTCAAGGATAAACAAGGCCTAGCTTCAACAAAGGCTCTATCCCAGTGGGGGAAAATGATGCATGAGAAGAATTTAGGTCCCCACAATCTCGGATGTCGTGGATACGAGGGGGTGGAAGATGTTTGGGCAAAGCAGGACAGAGAAAGGAAAGGGGATGACCCCTATGCCAAGATCAAAGACCCGATGGCGAAACGATATATCAGATCCCATTACAGGGAAGATCCCAAGAATAAAGGGGAACTTCTCTTGAACAAGACAATCAAGCAACTTGAGAAGGAAATTCTGGAAGAAGAACAACTTGCTCAATCTCAAAGCGACTCATCGTCTGTGACGAAGGCCCCGTGGGACACCTCTTTTCACAGGGTGATGAATAAGAGAAAGAATTTGGAGGTGACACTTCCGCCGCATCGTGGCCGGGTGATCGGGGCCGGAGTCGGTCGCAAACGGTCAAATTACTACCCCGAGTCCAAGGAGGAGCGTCATGATAGGAAGGCGGTTTCCATGCAGGACACCATCGACAGGGCAGTGACAAAGGCCATCACTGCCATCCTTCCGACCATGTATGAGTCGTTTGGGAGTTGGATTGAGGGGGGGAAAAAGGACCTAGGCCCGTTCCCAGCTTACCAGACAGCATAATAGCTAGCAACAACTCCATCAATGTTCCACCCGCCAACCCTAATCCTGACAGGGATGAACAAACGCTAGCCACCAACATCGTACATGGCACCGCGGCTCGTAGCAGCCCTTCCATCTCTTGCACGCCGGGGGCCGTCCCCGGTCCGTCGCCATTAGACGAGCTCAACGCCCTCACGGTAATTTAATTAATCATGTTATATATTACTTCATTCTTGCATGGCACCCTATCTAACGCCTTACTTGTGAATGGTGAACAGGCCGACCATACAAGATGCACTTTGCTCCTAATTGTGGACGGTGAGCTGAAGGAAGTGGCACAAGCAACCGTCGAGACACCACTTAACCGCATCCATCACAACCAGCCTATTTCTGATGAATTTTATAAGGTTTCATTGGCTCGGGTGTTCCAGGGTTGTGGTTTTTTGGATCCTCCAACTCAACCCCTCGAAGCCGAAAGCGAGTTAAGCCTAGAGGAATGCTTGATTTGGCCCCTGCTATGGCCAAAATCACTAATTCGTTTGGACCCTTCCGGGTCGACGCCAAGCCAAGAAAAGGCCACTCCACCAGCTGAGCCGCCCGCGGTAGAGGACAATGTTAATGAAGACCCCACTGACTACCTCAAGTTTTTGGACAACGTCAGTCCTCTTGATCAACCTGACCGTGATCTGATGGTGAATAGGCCTGTGCCTAGTCTCCCTGAGAAACATAATTGCACAAAGCGTCTATTCAGTTCTCAACCAACGCCTGAAGCACAGCCATATGACGGTCTCAGCCAGGGCACACTCAATGATGTGCTCAAACAGACGATATCTAAGCAGCCTAGGAAGGCGGTGTCGAAAAAAAGGAAGCAACATGCTCTTGATGAGTCCATGAGCCAGCCAGTGCCGGGATCTAAGTTGAAGTCGCGCCGAGTTCAAGACAGGATAACCATCCCCGATTGGCATGCTACTCATGTGATGGCTAAACCGATCCTGCCGCCGAAGTGGTCGTGTTGTTTGTCTGAGGACATGAAGATACTACATGAAAGTGTTCTTCATTCTGAGGCCAAACTTCTCAGAGAATCACGTAACGTATACCCGCTTTACATAGCAAAGGTACCAAAGCTTATGGGCTTTTTGCATGAAACCCCCGGAGACATGCTCTTTGTGAGATTTGATGACATATTTGACATGTACCACATGAAAGCACTCCACCGATCCATGGTCCGCCTGTTTGTGCTAAGTATGGCGCGCCAGCTCATTAATGATAAAAACCCGGACATCATGATAATCGACCCCTACTACATGTCCGACTGCTTCGTGAACACCACTCTGGGTAGGATACGCGTGACAAAGTTCATCAAAGATATCTTCGTGGTGAATAGTACCAAGAACATCTTTCTCATGCCTTACTTTCCCAAGTAAGTCATTACCTTGCCGCCATAACATCTATTCATACATTTTCATCGTTAACTTTGCATAAGTGAGAATGATGGTCTCTTTTCATTGTTTTGTGCAGTAACCAAGACGGCACACTCATCGTTCTGTACCCTAAAGAGTCGTTTGCCATCTATCTCGACGCGGGTAGTGATGAGAAGAAAGACTACATGCACATCAGTAGTGTTCTCGATGATGCTCTCAACGGTTACTGCTTTCTAAATGAAGGCATCCTAAGAAGAACTAATAATAAGAGAGGCAAGATGGCATTCACCCACAAAGTGGATCTAACCTGCATCAAGAAGGCGCATGGCAGTCCGACGGACGCCTGGTATGTCATCTATCTAATGCAGCAGTTCATACGGAGTTACCGAAGACTAGAATTTCCAGTTGCTATGGATAAATGGTGCAAGGAGCTGGCGAAAACCACTGATGCTGATATCACGTAAGAGTTTGCTCTAATCCAGAAGTCGTTTGCTGCAATAATCGTCAGGGAAGTTTGTCGTGACACGCCACCCGGGTTTTTCTACTACCAAGGTGCAATGCCATCTAACGTTGATCTACAAAATCGCATAACACAACAGTGTGACTACAGGCCATTCAACTCTTTGAATGGTTGTGAACTGTTCCCGCCGAAGCCAATGTCAAAGCCGACCAAGATGATCAACAAGTGAAAGGTGTGTTGTCGGTTTAGTACTCTTGTTAAATTAAATTGCCTAGCTCTAGTTTACACCATCTATTAATTTGTGTGTCGATTTATGAGGCATGCTTTTGAGTTTACCCTACTTTATTTTTTTACAATGCCGATGATTAAAATGATGTGGCGTACTATATGAAATTCTGATAGTTTGTTGAACCTTGTATCATGCACACATACAAGTTCTGTGCCTCCTACTTGGTTCAACAAGGTTATCAGAATTCCTTGTGTGCTTCCAATAATATTCTAAGTATGAGGCATAATTTTTTTTTGAATCTTGTTTTGTCTAAGTCCTTCTGTGTCCGAATCTAAGTATGTGAACAATTTAGTTGCCAATCTAAGAAGTAGGAGAGAGTATCTAAGGAGGAGGCGGAAGATAAAGACTTGAAGCCACTGAAAGAGAGTAACAACCGGATGATCGAAACCAACTTCATGGCGCCCTCTCTTAAACATTGCGGTTCTTTATTTTTTATGTGATGTATTTGTGTATGACAACTTTTGATATACTACGTACTATGGTTTGTAATGCATGTGATAATGAACTAATGTATTTGTGTATCACAATTTGGTCATTTGTGTGTGAAATTGTCTATATTCCTGTTGTTTTGTTCGCCTGTACACCTGAATATACTGTATTTATACTAAATATACTGCCAGAATAGGATTTTCAAAAAAAAAATACCACGAAATACTACCGTTGGCAGGCGTGGTGGATTACCGCTGGCGGACGCTTGCCCGCCAGCGCTGTGTCATATACCGCTGGCGGGCGCTAGGGATGCCCGCCAGAGGTAACCAGCCTTACCGCTGGCGGACGGCCGCCCGCCAGCGGTAATTATTACCACTGGCGTAATGATCGCTGGCGGGCGCCCGCCCGCCAGCGGTAGGCCATTTCCGTCCGCCAGCGGTAGGCTTTTTCTTACTAGTGTAATTAGTACCGTATGAGCTGCTGAACATGATTATGGTCATCTATGTAATTCCTATATATGGTGGATATTGTGGTGTGAGATGATATTTGTTATGTATTTACCATTGTGTTGGATCTTTTATGACTTGTCATACTTTGGAGATATTCTATGATGCATGTGATGGTTCGATTTATGTATAATGCCTTGTTTATCCTGTCATGAGGTGATTGACACCACCAAGTGTAGATAGATGAGAGAGATGTGGTCATGTACACGAAATATGAATCATTGCACTAGTGTTTAGAATATTGTCCATTATGAAGTATGATGTATGTAGGTACGGGATGGCCGATGTGACAACGGCATATGTATTGAGTGACACAATACAGCGCAACATCCTTTATCTGGGGGTAAAAAGGAAGAAGCATGATGTGGGAGTGACAGCAAACCACGCTAGCCTTACGAGGGTGACATAGCAATACAAATGATTATTTTCTTCCAACTATGTGTTTTAGAACATGTAGCCGTCATAGAAGTTTACCATGAAAGCATGACAATTGTATGTACTTTTATTATCTATAACATGATCACCACCATAGATTGAGAGAGAGAGAGGACGAGTGAAACCATGAACCCATGTCCATTGTTCCTATAAGAGAAAATCTTTGTCTTGTCCTCTTGCATTGAAGAGGATTGGGACACTTTTACGTTCTTGTTTTGATACATTAAACTTCCATCCATCAAATCAACCACCTTGTTTTTTAAACTTGTTTAGTGCATAATCAACTAAAACTTGTGACACTTTAGTTGTAGGGAATAGATAACTTTTCCTTCTTGCTCCTGCGGATCGATACCTTACTTCCACATTGAGAGGTGCTACAGTGATCCCCTGCTCTTGGGGGTAATCAACACCCCATACGACAAAGCTTGCTAGATAGTAGAAATCAATACAAAGTTTAGTTTATCTAGAAAAACACTATTCTCGGGTTCTCTCTATTAAGAGGTTGTAATGTTTAATTTATGTTACGCATTGCACTTGAAATTCAGTTACTCGAAAAATCTTATGAGTAACGTTATGTCATAAATAATTCTACCGATTTCTTGAATCATATATAAATAATCGATTCAATAATTTAATACAATGTCACAGAGGGCCTAAGATGATACGTCAACACTAGTGCAGAACGACACATCGGATACCCCCTCTATGGAAACGACATGAGTTAGGCGACGGAAAATCACGATTTTACCGTGTCCGCTGAGGCCTGACCGAACTGGGCCGCGGCTGGCCCGTCAACATTGGTTAAGGATAAATCCTTTACCCATAGTATTGGCAACGGTCATAATTTTAGCTCTGTTTCCGATATATGCCTCTATGGCAACAGCGACTTTTGGGTGTCTGTGTGCAATGTGGACACGTTCCATCTTCTTGGAATTCGATACGAGCTGAGTAACTGCTATGGCGTAGTGGCGCCGTGGCACCACCCACTACTCCTTAAAAACCCACGATCTCCCTGCTATCTCTGTACTCCACTTCGTCGCAGCCATGGATACTCCTAGCAACTCCTCAGGCGCTCGCCACCGCAGCCGTTCGCCGCCGCAACGGAGAGCCTCTCTCCTTTCGCTTGATTGGAACCGTGTCATTGTGCCGGTGGCCGTCGTGCAGGGGCACAGGCAATATAGGAGGCCAGTGCCGTGGTCAAATGTTAGCCTCCCCGGTGGCTGGTGCCTCAACCACACGAGGGTGCCTATGCCGCCGGAGGACGACACAGGATCCTCGGGCGCCCGCGACCGCAGCCGTTCGTCGCGGCGGAGAGCCGCTCGTCCTGGACCGCCTGAATGGAACTGCGTCATCATCGGGCTAGCTGTCGCGGAGCGGTACTGGCAATATAGAAGGCAAGTGCCATTGTCAAAGGTTCGCCTCCCCGGTGGCTGGCACCTCAACCGCGCGTCGGTGCCTATGCCGCCGGAAAGAGTTGAGCTGCTTAAGAGCCGCCGGCCCCTCCTCCCGCCGGAGCTGCGCGACGCTCCTGCCTACGACGAGATGTGGGAGGGGCGCACGGGCGGTGATGACATCATCGGCGAGGAGCCGCGCGACGGCACAGACGACTACGCGGCTCTTCTCGCATACGAGCAGGAGAAGGCGGAGGCCGAGGAGTAGTTATTTATTTTTTATGTTCTTCATTTGCCATTGCTAGTAGCAGCATGTGCAATTTACTTTGTTATTAATATGTACTCTGTATGTAATGTAACAATCGATAATATTAATTTAAGTATGTTTATGATTATGTATATCAATTCTCCATAGTAGAGATCATTAAGGCCTAGTTCTTTTCGGCTCCGGCTTGTGCATAAGCCTAGTGTGTAGGCCGAGTGTGTCAGTAAACAAATCAAAGGAAACGGTTGTTTATCTCCTCCATTTCTGATATTGTACTTTGCTATAAATGTGCCAATCCCGCAACACTAAACGCTATCGCTCTCAGTCTCGCTCTCACTCTCAAAGTGTGGCGGCGTCTCCAAGCAGCCCCGGATCTTAGCTCCACCGTGGCGGCGTGATGTCTACGCACGCTTCTATTCTTGTAGACAGTGTTGGGCCTCCAAGTGCAGAGGTTTGTAGAACAGCAGCAAGTTTCCCTTAAGTGAATCACCCAAGGTTTATCGAACTCATGGAGGTAGAGGTCAAAGATATCCCTCGCAAGCAACCCTGCAAATAAGATACAAGAAGTCTCTTGTGTCCCCAACACACACAATACACTTGTCAGGTGTATAGGTGCACTAGTTTGGCGAAGAGATATTAAAATGCAAGTGATATGGATGATTATAAGTGGTAATTGCAATCTGAAATAAAAATGGCAACAAGCAAACATGTAGCAGAACTGGTTGTAAACGGTGTTTCAATGCTTAGAAACAAGGCCTAGGGATCATACTTTCACTAGTGGACACTCTCAACAATAATAATATAATTGAATACATAGATATTTCCTCTTCACTATACTACTCTGAATTATTCTCTCGTTGGATAACGAACACCAATCCACTGCGTAGGGCTATAACAGCACACCTTAAAGTCGCATTCCACATCTAGGGAACCCCACACTGTCAACTTGAGCGCCGTAATAGTACTAGACAAACACCGCAATTTCATAGAGACATCCAACGCAAATAATAACTCATGATAAGTATTCCTGTAATCTTTAGCCTAAGAGCCACACACGGTGCGCACACTGTCAACTTCGCACCGTGGGACAAAGGTGACTCCGGAGATTACATTAATAAAACCACTCAAGTAGCATATAAGATAATGAAGAGTAACATCTATGGATTCAACTAGATTACAAAGCTCATGATCACATAAAGATCACACCATGGGAGAGAGATAAACCACATAGCTACCGGTAGAGCCCTCAGCCCCGATGAAGGACTACTCCCTCCTCATCATGGGAGGCAGCAATGACGATGATGGAGGCGGTGGCGTCGATGGAGATGGCTCCGGGGGCACTTCCCCGTCCCGGCAAGGTGCCGAAACAGAGACTTCTGTCCCCCGAATTAGGGTTTTGGATGGCGGCGGAGCTCTGGAACTTTTCTGGGGAAATCGTCGATTCTTCTGTGAGTTTTAGGTCAGGGGAAATATATAGTCCAAAGGGCGTTGCGAGGCGATGCACGAGGTGGCGACACCACCCCTGGGCGCGGCCAAGGCCCAGCCGCGCCCAGGGGGCGTGTGGGGGCTGTGGGCCTCCCCTGGACTTGTCCTTCTGGCTCCCGGAGTCTTCTGGCGTTTTAGAATTTCTGTAATTTTTTCAGATTTTTCTGAGCACTTTCAATTTTGGACATTTTCTGCAATGCACATACATAATAAACAGAAACTGGCACTGTGGCATCTTGTTAATAGGTTAGTCCAATAAATGTCATAATATGATATAAAGTGCATATAAAACATGTGACAATTGATATAAAACATGCATAGAACATCAAAAATTATAGATACGGAAAGCATAAATACTCCCTCTTGGAGTTACAAGCATCTACTTGGCCAGAGCATCTACTAGTAACGGAAAGCATGCAAGATCATAAATAACATGTATCATAGATTAATAAACAACTTGATCATAGTATTCAATATTCATCGGATCCTAGCAAACACAACATGCAGCATTACAATAAGATGATCTTGATCATGTTAGGCAGCTCACAAGATCTAAACATGATGGCACAAAGTGGAGAGACAACCATCTAACTACTGCTATGGACCCGTAGTCCAAGGATGAACTACTCACGCATCACTCCGTAGGCAGGCATGGTGATGTAGAGCCCTGCGGAGATGATTCCCTCTCCGGCAGGGTGCCGGGAAGAGGTTCTGGACCCTCCCGAGCTAGGGTCGAAGACGGCGGCGCCTCTGGAACTTTTCGTGCAATATGACTCGGGTACTTAGGGTTTTCACATCGGGGGGAATAAGTAGGCGAAAGGGCGGCGGCTGGAGAGCCCCGAGGGCCCACACGTGGCCAGGGCGCGCCAGGGGGGGGACCCGCGCCCTAGGTGCGTGTGGGGCCCTCCTGGCTCCTCTTCGTTGCTCCTTTGGACTCCACGTGTCTTCTGATAAAATAGGGGCCTCCGTAAATTTTCGTCCAATTTCGAGAATATTTCGTGACTAGCTTTTCTGGAATACAAAAACAGCAGAAAACAGGAACTGGCACTGTGGCATCTTGTTAATAGGTTAGTCCCAAAAAATGTATAAAAGTGACATCAAGTGGATGCAAAACATGTAACAATTGGTATAATATCAGCATGGAACATCAAAAATTATAGATACGTTTGAGACGTATCAGCATCCCCAAGCTTAGTTCCTGCTCGTCCTCGAGTAGGTAAACGATAAAACTATTTAATTTTTGAGGTGACATGCTACCAACACAATCTTGATCTAATAGTGATGTAATGGCAAGTGAGCTGAGATCAAATCATTCAAAGCAAATGTCTATAATTGATATTAAATAAGAGATAATAAAGCAAGATAGTTAAACAAGCTAAAAGTTTTAATGAATGATTGCTTTAAAGACATGAAACCGTACAAGGTTCATTATAGATATTTTAAGTATCCAGTGTAGGAGTTCTATCCTTCAATTCCAAGCATCAAGCAATTTTTCACAACATAGAGAACGGATCCAGTCAAGTAAAAGTAAACATGAACGTCATGAATCAACTGTTTCGAAGCCTACTCAACCGGTGAGCGTAAGCATTTAGTATTGGCACCAGTATGTTATGGCAAAAAGAACGTTAATGGGGGTTTGGAAGGCCAATGGAAGAAAGTCTCCCAAAGCTATAAGTGATCATTAGACAAGAGGAAGTCTTATAATCGAAGTTATGCAAGGAATAGTGATTGCCATGCAACGGATGCACATAGAGCTATATGTGTATGAAAGCTCTCCAATGGAACTAGAGCATAGGTGCTAAACATGAGCATAGGTGCTAAACATGAAAGCTCTCCAATGGAACTATCGCTCTCAGTCTCGCTCTCACTCTCAAAGTGTGGCGGCGTCTCCAAGCAGCCCCGGATCTTAGCTCCACCGTGGCGGCGTGATGTCTACGCACGCTTCTATTCTTGTAGACAGTGTTGGGCCTCCAAGTGCAGAGGTTTGTAGAACAGCAGCAAGTTTCCCTTAAGTGAATCACCCAAGGTTTATCGAACTCATGGAGGTAGAGGTCAAAGATATCCCTCGCAAGCAACCCTGCAAATAAGATACAAGAAGTCTCTTGTGTCCCCAACACACACAATACACTTGTCAGGTGTATAGGTGCACTAGTTTGGCGAAGAGATATTAAAATGCAAGTGATATGGATGATTATAAGTGGTAATTGCAATCTGAAATAAAAATGGCAACAAGCAAACATGTAGCAGAACTGGTTGTAAACGGTGTTTCAATGCTTAGAAACAAGGCCTAGGGATCATACTTTCACTAGTGGACACTCTCAACAATAATAATATAATTGAATACATAGATATTTCCTCTTCACTATACTACTCTGAATTATTCTCTCGTTGGATAACGAACACCAATCCACTGCGTAGGGCTATAACAGCACACCTTAAAGTCGCATTCCACATCTAGGGAACCCCACACTGTCAACTTGAGCGCCGTAATAGTACTAGACAAACACCGCAATTTCATAGAGACATCCAACGCAAATAATAACTCATGATAAGTATTCCTGTAATCTTTAGCCTAAGAGCCACACACGGTGCGCACACTGTCAACTTCGCACCGTGGGACAAAGGTGACTCCGGAGATTACATTAATAAAACCACTCAAGTAGCATATAAGATAATGAAGAGTAACATCTATGGATTCAACTAGATTACAAAGCTCATGATCACATAAAGATCACACCATGGGAGAGAGAGATAAACCACATAGCTACCGGTAGAGCCCTCAGCCCCGATGAAGGACTACTCCCTCCTCATCATGGAAGGCAGCAACGACGATGATGGAGGCGGTGGCGTCGATGGAGATGGCTCCGGGGGCACTTCCCCATCCCGGCAAGGTGCCGAAACAGAGACTTCTGTCCCCCGAATTAGGGTTTTGGATGGCGGCGGAGCTCTGGAACTTTTCTGGGGAAATCGTCGATTCTTCTGTGAGTTTTAGGTCAGGGGAAATATATAGTCCAAAGGGCGTTGCGAGGCGATGCACGAGGTGGCGACACCACCCCTGGGCGCGGCCAAGGCCCAGCCGCGCCCAGGGGCGTGTGGGGGCTGTGGGCCTCCCCTGGACTTGTCCTTCTGGCTCCCGGAGTCTTCTGGCGTTTTAGAATTTCTGTAATTTTTTCAGATTTTTCTGAGCACTTTCAATTTTGGACATTTTCTGCAATGCACATACATAATAAACAGAAACTGGCACTGTGGCATCTTGTTAATAGGTTAGTCCAATAAATGTCATAATATGATATAAAGTGCATATAAAACATGTGACAATTGATATAAAACATGCATAGAACATCAAAAATTATAGACACGGAAAGCATAAATACTCCCTCTTGGAGTTACAAGCATCTACTTGGCCAGAGCATCTACTAGTAACGGAAAGCATGCAAGATCATAAATAACATGTATCATAGATTAATAAACAACTTGATCATAGTATTCAATATTCATCGGATCCTAGCAAACACAACATGCAGCATTACAATAAGATGATCTTGATCATGTTAGGCAGCTCACAAGATCTAAACATGATGGCACAAAGTGGAGAGACAACCATCTAACTACTGCTATGGACCCGTAGTCCAAGGATGAACTACTCACGCATCACTCCGTAGGCAGGCATGGTGATGTAGAGCCCTGCGGAGATGATTCCCTCTCCGGTAGGGTGCCGGGAAGAGGTTCTGGACCCTCCCGAGCTAGGGTCGAAGACGGCGGCGCCTCTGGAACTTTTCGTGCAATATGACTCGGGTACTTAGGGTTTTCACATCGGGGGGAATAAGTAGGCGAAAGGGCGGCGGCTGGAGAGCCCCGAGGGCCCACACGTGGCCAGGGCGCGCCAGGGGGGGGGACCCGCGCCCTAGGTGCGTGTGGGGCCCTCCTGGCTCCTCTTCTTTGCTCCTTTGGACTCCACGTGTCTTCTGATAAAATAGGGGCCTCCGTAAATTTTCGTCCAATTTCGAGAATATTTCGTGACTAGCTTTTCTGGAATACAAAAACAGCAGAAAACAGGAACTGGCACTGTGGCATCTTGTTAATAGGTTAGTCCCAAAAAATGTATAAAAGTGACATCAAGTGGATGCAAAATATGTAACAATTGGTATAATATCAGCATGGAACATCAAAAATTATAGATACGTTTGAGACGTATCAGCATCCCCAAGCTTAGTTCCTGCTCGTCCTCGAGTAGGTAAACGATAAAACTATTTAATTTTTGAGGTGACATGCTACCAACACAATCTTGATCTAATAGTGATGTAATGGCAAGTGAGCTGAGATCAAATCATTCAAAGCAAATGTCTATAATTGATATTAAATAAGAGATAATAAAGCAAGATAGTTAAACAAGCTAAAAGTTTTAATGAATGATTGCTTTAAAGACATGAAACCGTACAAGGTTCATTATAGATGTTTTAAGTATCCAGTGTAGGAGTTCTATCCTTCAATTCCAAGCATCAAGCAATTTTTCACAACATAGAGAACGGATCCAGTCAAGTAAAAGTAAACATGAACGTCATGAATCAACTGTTTCGAAGCCTACTCAACCGGTGAGCGTAAGCATTTAGTATTGGCACCAGTATGTTATGGCAAAAAGAACATTAATGGGGGTTTGGAAGGCCAATGGAAGAAAGTCTCCCAAAGCTATAAGTGATCATTAGACAAGAGGAAGTCTTATAATCGAAGTTATGCAAGGAATAGTGATTGCCATGCAACGGATGCACATAGAGCTATATGTGTATGAAAGCTCTCCAATGGAACTAGAGCACTTTTGAGGAAGCTCATCATTGGAATATACAACCCAAGTTCTATAACGTAATATTCCCCACATAGTTATACTAGTAAAATATGAAAACTCTCTCAAATGGAGAGCTTTCATACACATATAGCTGAAAGATCGATATGTCGACTAGAGGGGGGGTGATTAGGCGACTACCAAATTTTAATTCTTTTTCGATTAATTAAGGCTTGAGCAAAGTATAACAAGGTTGACTAGATGTGCACTAGGTGATAGCAACCTATGTGATACAAGCAAGGTAAACAAAGTAGCGGAAGCAACAAGTAAAGGATAGAGGTAACCGCAAAGTGGAGACACGGAGATGTTTCCCGTAGTTCCTTCCCAAGGGAAGTACGTCTACGTTGGAGGAGTGTGGAGCCACCTAGGCGCTCCAATAGCACGGATGTGCTCACTCTATTCTCCGTGAGCTTCACCCGTGGGGGTTCGGCTCATTCACTATGAGGTCACCTTGATGGCGTTGACCAAGCCGGTACACAAAGGTCGGGGAACTCCACAATGAGTTGAAGCCTCCCAACAATGCCTCGGACTTCCTCCGAGACTCACAAAGGCACCTCGAGTTACAAGCAACCCAAGATGCAAGTTCCACACTATCCGTGTGGAGGGATTTGAAATTCCTTCGGTGGAGATGTAGATCTAGACCTCCTCCTTCACTCCACAAAGTATCAAGAGGTTTGGGTGGTTGGAGTGGGAGATCTTAGTAGGTTGAAGCTTTCATCAATGGAGGAGAGAGAGCATAGGAAAACTTGGTCTTCAAGTGGGGAAGAAGACCCCTTTAAATAGCTCCTCCAAATGTGGCCGTTGCACAGCCAGAATTCCCGCGGCGGTACTACCGCTGGGGGCAGCGGTAGTACCGCTGCCCTTCTTCGTCTTCAATTCAAACGGCTCGAAATTCTGGAGCCCGCGCCTGTCTTCAAGCGGTACTACCGCTGGAGGCAGCGGTACCACCGCTGCCCAGCGGTACTGCCGCTGCGGTACCGCTGCGGCTACCGCCCATCGCAACAGAGGGCGGAAACAGCGGCACCTTGGGCGGTACTGCCGCGGCCAGCGGTACCACCGCTGGGGCTGGCGGTACTGCCGCTGCCAGCGGTACTACCGCTCCAGTACCGCTGGAGCTACCGCTGATGGAAACAGAAGCTGAAAATCGGCGGTACCTCCAGCGGTACCGCCAGCGGTAGCTGGCTGAGCTTGCGAGGAGTACTGCGCAGCGGTACTACCGCCCTCCTGGCGGTACTACCGCTGCCTGGAGCAGAAAACTGCTAAGAGCAAATTGCAAGCTCTATTCGATGACGCTTATATCAGAAATTCCTGGAAGCTCAAAATACATCGTTAGATACATAATTGTGTTATCACTAACACCAAAACATCATCTAGGGAAGATGCACTTTCAATCTCCCCCTTTTTGGCGTTAGATGACAACACAATTATCGCAAGGCAAAAGATTTGTAAAAGATAGACGGAGCTCCCCCTAGACATGTGCATTATTCATGAAATGCTTTTGAATGCACAAACGCACACAACCTAGGATCAATGCTCCCCCTAGCTTTTGCAAACTTTGCAAATAAATAAGATAAAGAGCTTGCAACAAAGAATAAGACATGAACAAAGATAAACATAAGCTAAGCAATTAAGGTTCACATGTCTTACACCACATGGAGAGATCCACAACTGAAAATAAAAGTGTTCACAAGCATAAGAGAAACAACACGAATAAAGAACAAGCTTGTGACACACAACCCTTGCGAAACCCCGTACGAGCCTACTAGATATCTCTCCCCCTTTGGCATCGAGACACCAAAAAGGGAAAGACCGATGCTAACGCCCCAAGGGTCACTCGAAACCGAACGGAGGCTGCTGAGAGGTGACTTCATCTTCTTCATAATCTGCCCAAGTGATCACCTGCCCTGCACTGTCCTGAGCTTGCCACTCCTCCCATGGAGTGATGTTCTTCTCCGACCGGACTGCACTTGTTCTCCTTGAGCACGACGGTGAGCAATTTCAGCTTGGCGAGCCTTCATCGTGCTCTCATAGACATCATATTGGTTCCTCTCAACTTTCTTGGTCAGCTTGAAGAGCTTCTTCATAGAAGTAGCCATCCAAAGGAAAGGCCCTTCCTTCTTAGTGTGAGAGGGACCGGCTTCATCCACAACTTCTTTGCTCTTCTTCTTCTTCGGATGGGGCTTAACAAGGAGCCGCTTACTCTTGTGGGGATCCACTCCGCATCCCCAAGCTCCTCAACAGCAAACTTTTCAACCCACTTCCAAATGATGATACGCATGATGAGAGGAGCAAAGCGATGTTCTTCTTCTTGATAATGACCTCCCAAAGTTCATGCCAAATGAAATCCATGACATCCAACTTCTTCCCCTTGCCTTGCATCTCCTTTGTGAGGAGCATGAGATTTTTGAGAAAACCATGAATTTCATCAATGTTGCCCACCTTTGGGTTGATTGTCTCGCGATAGATCCGGTGCATGATGTCCCAAGTGGGAAAAAGTCCCTTGGACTTGCCAACCTTCCACTTCTCAGCGCTCTCCGGGTCATATAAAGGCAAGAGCTTCTCCACTTCTACAGCCTGCACCCCCACATGATGGACACGGAAGTGAGTATCGTCAAAGTCGTCGTAGAGGACGGAACCAAACTCCTCATACTCAAGCATCCGAGCAATTTCAGACCACTTCTCTTCAAACTTCTTATCCTTTGTCATCCATGTGATGGTGCGCTCCGTCTCATTGCCAAAGTGAACGGTGGCTAGAAACTGAGCCACAAGCTTCTCATCAAAATCTTGTTCCAACTCCATCATGGGGAGAAGCCCAAACTCTCACAAATCAAGGCTTCTCCAAAGTAGTCAATCTTTCCCTCATGTGATCCATATTAATGTGTGCTGCTCCACATAGTTTCCACGGCTTCTTTAACAAGATCTCATTGTAGCATTGTTCTTGGAACTTGTTGTGAAAGAAAGGATTGTTGCCCCGAATGGAGGGAATTTGATCCATCCTCTCAATCACATAGCAATTGACAGCCCGCTTGACCGCAAAATCCTTGTCCGACATCTGACTAGCAGTCTTGGTCCTCTTGGGCAGGTCTTCTCCGGAGGTGGAAACCTCCGGCGAGTCACGGGAACCCCATCAATCTCATCTTGAATCTCATCACACCATCGGTCCTTGGTTTCTTGCGCCCAACAGACTTGGTGCGACCAACAGACGCACTACCTGTGAATAGCATGGGAGGGCAAGCACATAGGTAAGAATGCACCATTTCATTATTTTGGAGAAAAAGAGCACATGTCTACAAAATTGTATGAAATTAAAACTAGAGGGAGAGTGCCAAATCTAGTGTTGGAGATGTAACAAGAGTAATATTATGGCTTAAAAAGCACTAACATTATCTAGGGTTACTCCTCTAAATCTAGGAAGAGGAACTTTCAATCTAGCCACAAATTTCGCAACAAATTTATAGACAAGGTTCTAGATCCACAAATACACATCTCTACCTACTCAATCTACCACGAATCCAAGAGGAACACCACTAATTTCATCTCTATCCATCAACTAGATGAGAGAGAGGGATAGGGCATACCGGAACTCATGGCAGAGGATCGAGGAGGAGGAGAGATGCAGGAGGCGTCCCGGGGCGTGGAGGTTGAAGATCCAAGCCTGGGAGAGCTCCTTCCCGGCGGAGGAGTGGCCGGCGGCGGCGGAGGTGGGAGGAGAAGGAGTTGGGGAAGAAACGAAATGAGGGAGGAACCCTCAAAAACGAGTCTCCCCGAGCCTTATTCTGTCCAAACTCCGCGAGCGGTACTACCGCTCCATCCAGCGGTAGTACCGGTCCCGATAAAAACAGGCACCGTGGCGATACCGCGCTGCACAGTGCTGTGAAGCACGCGCAGCGGTAGTACCGCAGGATGCCCGGTAGTACCGGCGCCTGGGGCAAAGTCAGCTAGGGCTCAAAAATGAGCCCCGAATCCGATTTGACCGCCGTTTCCGACCATCCAAACAACCAAGAGCATGAAAAAGGCATTTTTAGAGAGAGATAGGGCTGTTTTAATAAAGAGTGTTGGCTTGGGATAGACAAGTAGCTGAGAAAGGAGAAGAAACTCAAGTTTGCAAAAACCAAACTTGAAGACCCAAGCTTGAGTTCTCTCCCCAAAAAGAAGTCTAAAAGACCAAATAAGATCCAAATAAAACCAACTCCTCAAAAGGAGGAGGGCGGTGGCCTAGGCCACCATGTATGAGCAATTATCAACCCAAAACCGCGAAGATATATCTTGGGTTTAAGGCCAATACTCATCGTTTAAGCACAATTTGTCACCGGAGTGACCAAATAAAGCACGAATTGTCTATGTGCGCATAATAGAAGTAGTGTTGACTCATGAGTTGAGCTACACTCCCCCTATGTCCATGCATGCATCTAAACTAGTTACGATGTCTACTATGGGTACTTGTGCAAGGCGGTCAAGCAAAGTTGCTCGCATCAATGACATTTAGTTCATTCCTCAACTCTCGAAATCTTGGTTCATCAAGGGCCTTGGTGAATATATCCGCAAGTTGATCCTTGGTTCCTACAAAAGAAAGGTCAATGTTGCCCCTTCCACGTGCTCCCGGATGAAATGATGACGAACTTCAATATGCTTCGTCTTGGCATGTTGCACGGGGTTGTGGGCGATCTTGATAGCACTCTCATTGTCACAAAGGAGGGCACCTTGGTGAAGTTAATACCATAATCCTTCATAGTTTGACCATCCATAAGAGTTGAGCACAACAACTTGCGGCGGAGATGTACTCGGCTTCGGTGGTGGAGAGAGCAACACAATTTTGCTTCTTGGAAGACCAACACACCAAGGAGCGGCCAAGAAATTGACAACTCCCGGATGTAGACTTCCTATCCTTCTTCTCTCCGGCATAATCCGCATCCGAGTAACCCATGAGATGAAAGCTTGAACCCTTGGGATACCAAAGACCAAAGTTTGGGGTATGAAGCAAATATCGAAAGATGCGCTTAACCGCCACTAAGTGGCTCTCTTTGGGAGCCGCTTGATACCTTGCACACTTACCCACACTAAACATAATATCCGGTCTAGATGCACAAAGATAAAGCAAAGACCAATCATAGAGCGATAGAGTTTTTGATCGACATCGTTACCCTCGGTGTCGGTGTGGAGGTCGACGGAGGTGGACATGGGTGTCTTGTAAGGTTTGAGCTCCGTCATCGTGAACCTCTTGAGCATGTCTTGGGTATATTTGGCTTGATTGATGAAGGTACCTTCCCTATATTGCTTCACTTCAAATCCTAGGAAGTACTTCAACTCCCCCATCATGGACATCTCAAATTTGCTTGTCATTAGCTTTGCAAACTCATCATTGAAAGCATTGTTAGTAGAACCAAAAATGATGTCATCTACATAGAGTTGGCATATGAAAAGATTGCCACCCACCTTCTTGGTAAAGAGGGTGGGGTCAATAACACCAACTTGGAATCCACGGTCTACAAGAAACTCTCGAAGGTGCTCATACCACGCACGTGGGGCTTGTTTAAGGCCATAGAGTGCCTTGTCGAGCTTGTAAACATGGTCCGGATGGTTGGGATCCTCAAACCCGGGAGGTTGCTTAACATATACCAACTCATTAATAGGACCATTAAGGAAAGCACTTTTAACATCCATTTGTTGCAATTTAAAGTTATGATGAGATGCATATGCAAGCAAGATGCGAATAGATTCAAGACGAGCAACGGGGGCATAGGTTTCACCGAAGTCAACACCTTCGACTTGAGAGTAGCCTTGTGCCACCAATCTTGCCTTGTTTCGAATGACAATGCCGTTCGAATCTTGCTTGTTCTTGAAGACCCATTTGGTGCCGATGACGTTCTTGCACCCATTTGGCCTTGGCACCAACTTCCACACCTTGTTGCGCTTGAAGTTATTGAGTTCTTCATGCATGGCATCAATCCAATCATGATCTTCAAGAGCTTCATACACCTTCTTGGGCTCGATGAAGGACACAAAAGCATGGTTGGTGCTAAAGCTTGCCAATTGTTTTCTTGTGACGACCTTGCTTTGGACACCTCCAAGAACTTTGTCCAATGTATGCTCTAAGCGAGTTAATTTTTGCTCTCTTCGCAATTCTCTTCTCTTCTTGGTCTCCTCCGAAGTTTCTTGAGAGATGACTTGATCATTTCCTTCATCATCGGAGTCATGTGCATTGTTTTGATCTTGAGCTTGATCTTGATGAGGACCACCTTGATCTTGTTCTTGATCATTGTCGTGTGCACCATCTAGAGCTTGGTCTTGAACATCAAGTTGTGGAGAGGAACCACTAGGTTGATCTTGTTCTTGACCTTGCTCACTTGTTTGAGGGCTCGGAGTTTGTTCTTGGTTACGGGGAGGATCTTGAGTTGGTGATGGTATGACTTGAGGAGGAGCTCGAGGAGGATCTTGAACTTGAGGAGGATCCTCTTCAATGGGACGAATGTCCCCAATTGCCATCCTTCTTAGAGCGAGCTCCATAGGTACATCACCTACAACATTAGGATCAACTTGCCCCACTTGGGAGCCATTATCCTCATCAAACTTCACGTCACTAGATTCTTCAACTTGACCGGTGGTCTTGTTGTAGACTCTATAGCCGTGAGAGTTTGTGGAGTAACCAACAAAGATGCCCTCTATAGATCTAGTCTCAAACTTAGATAACCGGTTACCTTTCTTGCGAATGAAGCACTTGCATCCAAAGACACGAAAATAAGAAAGATCCGGTTTCTTCCCAAGAAGAATCTCATATGGGGTCTTGTTCAATAGCTTGCGGAGAAATAACCGATTTGTTGCATGACAAGCGGTGGAGATGGCTTCGGCCCAAAAGTTAACGGAGAAGCATACTCCGCAATCATGGTCCTAGCCGCATCCATAAGAGTCCGGTTCTTCCTCTCCGCAACACCATTTTGTTGAGGGGTGTATGGAGTGGAATATTGATGAGCAATACCCTCTTCACTAAGAAACCCCTCCACGGTGTAGTTCTTGAATTCGGACCCATTATCACTTCGAATTGTCATGATCTTCTCTTGATATTGACGTTGAGCCATGTTGATGAAGTCAATGACTCTTTGTTGAGTCTCACTCTTCTTCTTGAAGAAATAGACCCATGTGTATCTTGAATAGTCATCAACAATCACCAAGCAATACTTCTTCCCACCAAGACTATCATAAGATAATGGACCAAATAGGTCCAAATGAATGAGCTCAAGAATCTTGTCGGTGGTAATCTTCGTCTTTGGTGGATGGGCTTCTCCATGTTGCTTTCCTAGAACGCATGATCTACACACACGATCTTTGGAAAACTTAATATCGGTTAGTCCAAGAATGTGATTACCACTTTGAAGATCATGGAGTGTTCTCATATTGGTGTGGGCTAGTCGGCGGTGCCAAAGCCAACCCACATCAACTTTAGCCATTAGACAAGTCGCGGCCGACATGCTCTCTTTCGAGAAATCAAGCACATACATGCCGTACTCGACATGTCCAACAAAGACTACTTTAAGAGATCCCTTCACGGTGATGATCACACTCTCGTCATCAAAATAACACCCATAACCACTTTTAGTAAGTTGATAGACGGAGAGTAAGTTGTAACCAAGGGACTCAACGACAAGTACATTCTTGATAGAGACTTCTCTAGCAACAACGACCTTGCCTCGTCCCAATACCTTAAGCTCGCGGTTGTCACCAATTTTGACTCGTGAATATTGAGGTAGAGGAGGTTCAATATCATCCACCAAGTCAATGCGTCCGGTCATGTGTTGGGATGCGCCACTATCCACCGTCCATCGACCCGCACCGGACGCCACACCCTACAAGGAATCAAGTCTTTGATTTAGGTACCCATTTTTCGATGGGTCCTTTCTTGTTAGTCACAAGGGTCTTAGGAACCCAAATAGCCCAATGATAATCATCACCATAAGAAGAACCAACATATTTAGCATAAACATGACCATCTCTAGATTTCATAAGAACATAAGATGGGTTATATTTGCCGGCAAAGTCATTATGGGTAGGAAGGTCCCTTGTGACCTCACCACCCACAATGGTGTTGGTCTCCTTCTCTTTAGCCAACTCCCCCTCCTTCACAAAGATAATAGCTTTTGAAGAGGGAGAAGACTTCTTCTTCTTCTTGTTCTTCTTCTTTGACTTGGTAGAGAAACCAAGTCCTTCTTTTCCAATTTGATCCTTTTGATTGCTCAAAAGGTCATTGAGGTTCTTTTCTCCTTGGGCACAAGCCATAATGCCCTTCTCAAGTTGAGATTTCAACTTAGCATTCTCTTCAACAAGGTTAGCATGCTCACAACAAATAATAGATTTAGCAATAATTTCATTTGATGTGGAAGCAATAACTTCTTTCACTTGTTGACCTAGGAATTGATCATGAGACTTCTCAAGTTTGGCAAAAGACTCTTTGAGGGTTTTGAGTTCCTCATCAAGTCTCTTGTTTTCCTTCTCAAGTCTAGCATGTTCAATGCCTAGCTCAAGCTTCTCATTCTTATAGACTTTAGAAGTAGCAAGAGCATGTTCATGATCCTTTTTAACTCTAGACATGTCAATAGCATAGGATTCCTCGGAATTAGATAGGGCCTCCTCAAGGGACCTTCTACGAGTTTGCTCCTTTTCAAGAGCAATAGCGAAATCCGCTATCTCATTAGCATAGTCAACCTCACGGTTTGCCATGCCCGAAATGATCTCCTCCTTTTGATCTACAAGAGAGTTAGTTTCCTCAAGTTGCTCCAAAAGAGCATCAACATTCACTTTGTCTTCTCCTTTAAGATTTGCTAGCCACACGTCCACCTCATTTGGACTTTGGGGCTCCTTCACAACATTCTCTACACAATCCAATAAGGAAGGAGGTGTAGAGGCAATAGGTTTAGGAGAAGGAGTTACCGAGGTGGCTTTTGCCATGAGACATGTGTAGGGAATGGACTCATTTTCATTGGGGGATTCAAATAGGGATGACGGTGTAGAGGAAGGTGTAGCTATGGCAATGCGAGCGGTAGCTACAACTTCATCTTCATCTTCATCACCGGACGTGTATTCTTCCAAAACTTTTCTATCTTGAACACACAAGGCATTGGTAACCCTCTTCTTCACGTAGTTCTTGTTGCCGTTGCCCTTGGACTTGTCTTTTCTCACAAGCTTGCCATTGTGGTCCTCTCGATTCTCCCAAGGACACTCGGCAATGTAGTGATTGAGATTACTACAATTATAGCAAGTCTTTGGACGGTCTCCTCTTGGTCTTGCAACGAAGTTCTTCTTAGCAAAAGGTCTTGAAGATCTCTTGGAACGGTTGCCCCAATAGGCTCTTGAAGCAAGAGCCATGTGCTCACAATAGTCTTTCTTGATCTCCTCCGTATCCTCCTCTTCACCTCCATGTTCAAACTCTTCTTCACTAGTGATGGTGGTGGACTTCAAAGCGACATTTGGAGATTGTCCCGCAAGTCCCCTTTGCCGAGCTTGAGCATGAATAGAGCTCTTGACAACCATCCCAATGGATACAAACTCGTTGAGCACGGTGTTGGAGTCAAGTGTTGAGAAGTCCGGTCTTGATCGAATGGTTTGAGCTAAGCCTTGATTTGAGGGAGTGATGGCCTTGAGAAATTTGCGCTTGATCCAATTATCACTAATCTTCTCAAAACCGAAATCATTCAAGGTGATGGCAAGAGCGGAGAGTCTTCGATAGAGATCTTCGGGGGTCTCATCTTCATTCATCACAAACTCATCGGCTTCATCTTGAACCGCTTCATACTTGGAAAGTTGAATGCTTTTGTTCCCCAAGAACAAGTTATGAAGATTCTCCCAACATTGCTTTGCCGTCGTGCACATACGGATATGCGTGCGATAAGTTGGGCTTGCGGCCGTTTGTATCATGTGCATGGCGGTGGCGTTGAGTTGATGATTGGCCTTCTCCGTTGGAGTCATGTTGTGTGGGTCTTGAGGATGGAAGCCTTGCTCTAAAATGTCAATCAAGAAAACACAACAACTAGACATGTGTGAACGCATAGAGAATTGCCAATTAGGAAAGTCTTTTGGATCAAGCTTAGGAGGTGCGCCCATATTGGCGATGTGTGGCGGAGAGACGTGTTGGTGGATTGTGTTATACACTTGTTCCGGTGGAACATTAGCATACACCCCCGGCGGCTTCCTTGGGGTTGAGTTACCATCCTCGGAGTTCTTTGTTTCGGGATTGGCTTGCGCCTTTCCGTCCGCATTGACAATACCCGTAGAAGGAAGAGTATCTACCTTCCCGGGACATTTTCCAAGGAGGGTAAATCAACCTTAGGAGGATCCGGTTTCCCTAGGAACTCCTTGAACATTTCTCGCATCGATTCCTTCATGCTTATGTTGAGGTTGGTAGTGATCTCGGTATTGAGATTCGATATCTCACTCTTGAGTTCACTAACAACCTCACCAAAGCGTTCATTAGTAACCGATGCGAGAGGGTCCACGACGTCCGACATATTCTCTTAGGCGGTGAAGCCTTAGATAAGAGACGAGGCTCTGATACCAATTGAAAGATCGATATGTCGACTAGAGGGGGGGTGATTAGGCGACTACCAAATTTTAATTCTTTTTCGATTAATTAAGGCTTGAGCAAAGTATAACAAGGTTGACTAGATGTGCACTAGGTGATAGCAACCTATGTGATACAAGCAAGGTAAACAAAGTAGCGGAAGCAACAAGTAAAGGATAGAGGTAACCGCAAAGTGGAGACACGGAGATGTTTCCCGTAGTTCCTTCCCAAGGGAAGTACGTCTACGTTGGAGGAGTGTGGAGCCACCTAGGCGCTCCAATAGCACGGATGTGCTCACTCTATTCTCCGTGAGCTTCACCCGTGGGGGTTCGGCTCATTCACTATGAGGTCACCTTGATGGCGTTGACCAAGCCGGTACACAAAGGTCGGGGAACTCCACAATGAGTTGAAGCCTCCCAACAATGCCTCGGACTTCCTCCGAGACTCACAAAGGCACCTCGAGTTACAAGCAACCCAAGATGCAAGTTCCACACTATCCGTGTGGAGGGATTTGAAATTCCTTCGGTGGAGATGTAGATCTAGACCTCCTCCTTCACTCCACAAAGTATCAAGAGGTTTGGGTGGTTGGAGTGGGAGATCTTAGTAGGTTGAAGCTTTCATCAATGGAGGAGAGAGAGCATAGGAAAACTTGGTCTTCAAGTGGGGAAGAAGACCCCTTTAAATAGCTCCTCCAAAAGTGGCCGTTGCACAGCCAGAATTCCCGCGGCGGTACTACCGCTGGGGGCAGCGGTAGTACCGCTGCCCTTCTTCGTCTTCAATTCAAACGGCTCGAAATTCTGGAGCCCGCGCCTGTCTTCAAAGCGGTACTACCGCTGGAGGCAGCGGTACCACCGCTGCCCAGCGGTACTGCCGCTGCGGTACCGCTGCGGCTACCGCCCATCGCAACAGAGGGCGGAAAACAGCGGCACCTTGGGCGGTACTGCCGCGGCCCAGCGGTACCACCGCTGGGGCTGGCGGTACTGCCGCTGCACAGCGGTACTACCGCTCCAGTACCGCTGGAGCTACCGCTGATGGAAACAGAAGCTGAAAATCGGCGGTACCTCCAGCGGTACCGCCAGCGGTAGCTGGCTGAGCTTGCGAGGCAGTACTGCGCAGCGGTACTACCGCCGCGCCTGGCGGTACTACCGCTGCCTGGAGCAGAAAACTGCTAAGAGCAAATTGCAAGCTCTATTCGATGACGCTTATATCAGAAATTCCTGGAAGCTCAAAATACATCGTTAGATACATAATTGTGTTATCACTAACACCAAAACATCATCTAGGGAAGATGCACTTTCAATAGCTCTATGTGCATCCGTTGCATGGCAATCACTATTCCTAGAGCTCTCCAATGGAACTAGCTCTCCAATGGAACTAGAGCATAGGTGCTAAACATGAGCACAAATATGACAACTATGAAACTGCAGGTGCTAAACATGAGCACAACTTTGATAAAGGATAGTAGTGTTGCCCCCTCTTCTTTATTCTTTTTTTTTCTTTTTCTGTTTATCTTTTCGATGGCCTCCATGGCTCTTTTCTAGAAGGGGCAACACCCTAATATGATGACATACTTTTAGGTACAAATAACTCATAATGAACAAAACATGATGTATAAAACTGTATGCCGCTGCCAGTGTAGCAGGATGTGCAATGATCTAGCGTAACATGGGTAAACCACACATCAGCTGTATAGAATCATGCAAAGCAATATATAAATGATAAATGACAACAAGTCATGTAATGTAAAATGGAAGTTGCATGGCAATATATCTTGGAACAGCTATGGAAATGCTGTGGTAGGTAAGTATGGTGGCTGTTTGTAGGAAGATGTATGAGCTTATGTGTAGGAGAACAAGAGGAAGTTCTCCCACGGGTTTTGGATGTACTGGCGAAGTATGCACCAACTCTCATTGTGAGAAAAGGGCAATGCACAGCACCGAAGAGGCTAGCAAATTTGGATGGTGGAAGTGCCAAAAACCGTAGCTTATCATTAGTCAAAAAGAACTCACAAGCTTATTGCAAACAACTAGCAGTTTCAACATTAAGAGCATGATTAACATTTACCCCAAGGAGGGCCGTTCACGGCGGCACAAGTACCCCGTTAGATCCCTCGACCTTCACACAACCTAGTTATTACGAATTACTCTTCAGACATGGAAAGCTATCAAGTCTAACTATACCTTCAACAATTTTAGTGTTTGTAGCATGGTACAAGCTTTAAAGACAACAATCCACTAATGATTTTAACTAAATTAACCACCAAGCTTTACCATCAAATACTTAATACCTCAAAACGTTTGCAAAGAATCAGGTTATCAAAGTTCAATGATCTACAAGATTATGCAAGTTTTTTCCATTATACCATTTACCACATGCAACATTTTCTGATCCAACCAAACACCAATATTTATTTCAATAACTCTCCAAACAAGTATAAGTGAAGCAAGAGAGTACTTTCTTTAAAATAACTAATAGCTCTGACAAGAGATACATGAAAACAAGAGCTAAAAGCTGAACAACGCTAGATATGAATACTCAACAAATATAAGTGAGAATAGGAGTATTCTCATGAAAAAGTGGAGCGTGTCTCTCTCCCAATCAAGAATGCTAGGGTCCGATCAAGTTTATTACAAAATGAAAATGAAAATACTGAAAATAAAAGCACACAGACGCTCCAAGAACAACACATATGATGTGAAAGAATAAAAATATAGTTTCACTAGAGATGACCTGATAATTTTGCCGATGAAGAAGGGGATGCCTTGGGCATCCCCAAGTTTAGACGCTTGAGTCTTCTTGAAATATGCTGGGGAGATCCATGGGAGCCACCCCAAGCTTAAGCTCTTCACTCTTCTTGATCCTATTATATCATCCTTCTCTCTTGACCCTTGAAAACTTCCGTCACACCAAACTCAAAGCAGCTCTCATTAGAGGGTTAGTGCACAATCAAAGACTCACATATTCTATAAAGACGCAATATGACTTGTTACTTTAAACATTAGCTAATGCCACTAATGTTATGTGAAGCTCTTCCACCCAAAAAAGAATTTCACTCAACACTAGTAAAAGAGAGAATGCAAAATAAAAAGGCATAATCTGTCTAAAACAGAACAGTCCGCAAAGACAAAAAATTTCGAGGCACTTACGACGCTCAGATCGAAAAACTTTGAACTAACGAAAGATTCAGATAATCATAAAGATTACGCACAATTTTTTTCAGATTTAATTAACAATCTGGTGATTTTAGGAATTTCGTACAGTGAACAGAAGAAATCTGTTTCTGCGCAGTAATCAATATTTAGCATCATCTTAACAATAGAGGCTACTCTTGGCACAACAATGCAAAAAAGTAAAGATACAAAGGAGTTGCTACAGAAGTAAACAACACCTTGACTCAAATAAAGTAAAATTGCAGAAAATAAAAATAATGGGTTGCCTCCCATAAGCGCTTTTCTTTAACGCCTTTTAGTTAGGCACAAAGCATGCATCAAGTATCACCACGTGTAGAAGCATCAACATTGTTACATTTAGATCTCTTACCTCTATTCTTAGCTTTAGGAAATTTATGATTACTACCTGGTGAGGAGATAAATCTCATAATATCTTGGCCCATATCTATGGTGGCTCCAAAGAGTTTAAGCAGTGACCTTCCAAGCGTAATTTGCCCTTCTCCTGCACATTCAATGACATGGTAATCAATGGACACTGTTATTCCTAAGAGTTTTGTGTATACCCCTTCAGCTATCCCCATTGGGAATTTAGTTGTATTATAAGCCAAAGTTATACAACTTCCACTCTTGGAAAGTTCCCAAAGATTTAAGAACTCATAAACATTCATGGGCATTAAACAAAATTCAGACATAGTATCACAGCGAGCATGAAAGGTATCGCCATTAATAACAACTTTTACTGAGGGAATCCACCCCGAAGGTTCAAAAGGTACTGGCACTTTTTCAAAACGTTCTAGAGTCTGAGTGTAAACCTCTTTCAAATTAGAAATTTCTGTCTCAAGGGTATTTATCCTCGCATACATGTTCTCAAGAGCTGAATCTACTTTACTAGCTGAGGAGGTAGATGAAGTAATTAATTTTTTATGGCATTGAAAGCTTGATCCCCATCATGACGAAGGAAATCCCCTCCTACTACAGCGTCTAAAGCATATCTATAGCAAAGAACAAGACCAAAATAAAAGCTACTAAGGAGCAGGCTCAAGGTCATTTTAGGTTCGGTTTTCCCATAGGATTTGAAAATTCTCGACCAAGCATCCTTAAAGCTCTCCTCACTTCCTTGCTTGAAAGTGAAAATTTCTTCCTCAGGTGACATGATGTAATGAACAGGGCTAGACATGATAACTAACAGGAAGCAAAAACCGAAAATAAACTAAATGCAAGTAACTAATTTTTTTGTGTTTTTGATAATTAAAAGCAAACAAGATAAAATAAAATAAACTTAGCAAGACAAAAAAGTAAAGAAATTGGAAGCGTGAAACTCCCCTTGCAGAAGTCTGCTGTCTCCCCGGCAACGGCGCCAGAAAAATAGCTTGATGACGTGCAACACACGTTCGTTGGGAGACCCCAAGAGGAAGGTATGATGTAGTCCAGCAGCAAGTTTTCCCTCAGTATGAAACCAAGGTTTATCGAACCAGTAGGAGCAGTAGCACTTCAGAAGGTTGTTGGTAGCTCGCACGACGCAACACGATCACCAACGTGGAATCTGCACACAACACAATCAAACTACTTTGCCCCAACGAAACAGTGAGGTTGTCAATCTCACCGGCTTGCTGAAAACAAAGGATTAAACGTATGGTGTGGAAAATAGTATTTAATTGCAGAGAATGAAAAGGAACAATGTTTGCAGTTGGTTGTATTATCAGTGTAAAAGAATGGACCGGGGTCCACAGTTCACTAGTGTTGTCTCTCCATAAAGATAAATAACATGATGGGTAAACAAATTACAGCTGGGCAATTGACAAAATATTGAGCGCATGACAAAGCATACATATATGACAAGTTGGCTACCATGATATTTAATTGGGCATTACGACAAAATACATAGACCGTTATCCAACCGCCTCTATGACTAATAATCCACCTTCAGGTTGACATCCGTGTTCCCCGTCGGTATTAAGTTGCAAGCAACGGATAATCGCATTAAGCAATGTGCGTAAAGTAAACAAATACATATGACCGTGGACATAGCATTGTTAGGTTACTTCTAGTAGCAACAGCATATCCACAACCTTAGGCGTTGCTGTCACTCGCCCAGATTACTGGAGACTGAACCCACTATCTAGCATAAATACTCCCTCTTGGAGTTACAAGCATCTACTTGGCCAGAGCATCTACTAGTAACGGAAAGCATGCAAGATCATAAATAACATGTATCCTAGATTAATAAACAACTTGATCATAGTATTCAATATTCATCGGATCCCAGCAAACACACCATGCAACATTACAATAAGATGATCTTGATCATGTTAGGCAGCTCACAAGATCTAAACATGATGGCACAAAGTGGAGAGACAACCATCTAGCTACTGCTATGGACCCGTAGTCCAAGGATGAACTACTCATGCATCACTCCGGAGGCAGGCATGGTGATGTAGAGCCCTCCGGTGATGATTCCCCTCTCCGGCAGGGTGCCGGGAAGAGGTTATGCACCCTCCCGAGCTAGGGTTGACGACGGTGGCGCCTCTGGAACTTTTCGTGGAATATGACTCGGGTACTTAGGGTTTTCGCATCGGGGGGAATAAGTAGGCGAAAGGGCGGCGGCTGGAGAGCCCCGAGGGGCCCACATGTGGCCAGGGCGCGACAGGGGGGGGACCCGCGCCCTAGGTACGTGTGGGGCCCTCCTGGCTCCTCTTCGTTGCTCCTTTGGACTCCATGTGTCTTCTGATAAAATAGGGGCCTCCGTAAATTTTCGTCCAATTCCGAGAATATTTCCCGACTAGCTTTTCTGGAATACAAAAACAACAGAAAACAGCAACTGGCACTGTGGCATCTTGTTAATACGTTAGTCCCAGAAAATGTATAAAAGTGACATAAAGTGGATGCAAAACATGTAACAATTGGTATAATATCAGCATGGAACATCAAAAATTATAGATACGTTTGAGACATATCACATTGTTATGTTACCCCTAGTGGCAACAGCACATCCACAACCTTAGGCATTGCTGTCACTCGCCAAGATTACTGGAGACTGAACCCACTATCTAGCATAAATACTCCGTCTTGGAGTTACAAGCATCTACTTGGCCAAAGCATCTACTAGTAACGGAAAGCATGCAAAATCATAAATAACATGTATCATAGATTAATAAACAACTTGATCATAGTATTCAATATTCATCGGATCCCAGCAAACACAACATGCAGCATTACAATAAGATGATCTTGATCATGTTAGGCAGCTCACAAGATCTAAACATGATGGCACAAAGTGGAGAGACAACCATCTAGCTACTGCTATGGACCCGTAGTCCAAGGATGAAGTACTCACGCATCACTCCGGAGGCAGGCATGGTGATGTAGAGCCCTCCGGTGATGATTCCCCTCTCCGGCAGGGTGTCGGGAAGAGGTTCTAGACCCTCCCGAGCTAGGGTTGATGACGGCGGCGCCTCTGGAACCTTTCGTGGAATATGGCTCGGGTGTTTAGGGTTTTCGCATCGGGGGAATAATTAGGCGAAAGGGCGGCGGCTGGAGACCCCTAGGGGCCCACACGCCCCTAGGGCGCGGCAGGCAGGGGGCCCGCGCCCATGGTGCGTGTGGGGCCCTCCTGGCTCCTCTTCGTCCCTCCTTTGGACTCCATGTGTCTTCTGATAAAATAGGGGCCTCCGTAAATTTTCGTCCAATTCCGAGAATATTTCCTGACTAGCTTTTCTGGAATACAAAAACAGCAGAAAACAGGAACTGGCACTGTGGCATCTTGTTAATAGGTTAGTAACAAAAAATGTATAAAAGTTACATAAAGTGGATGCAAAACATGCAACAATTGGTATAATATCAGCATGGAACATCAAAAATTATAGATACGTTTGAGACGTATCAGCATCCCCAAGCTTAGTTCCTGCTCGTCCTCGAGTAGGTAAACGATAAAACAATATAATTTTTGAGGTGACATCCAACACAATCTTGATCTAATAGTGATGTAATGGCAAGTGAGCTGAGATCAAATCATTCAAAGCAAATGTCTATAATTGATATTAAATAAGAGATAATAAAGCAAGATAGTTAAACAAGCTAAAAGTTTTCATGAATGATTGCTTTAAAGACATGAAACCGTACAAGGTTCATTATAGATGTTTTAAGTATCCAGTGTAGGAGTTATATCCTTCAATTCCAAGCATCAAGCAATTTTTCACAACATAGAGAACGGATCCAGTCAAGTAAAAGTAAACATGAACGTCATGAATCAACTGTTTCCAAGCCTACTCAACCGGTGACATGCTACCATCGTAATCTTGATCATATAATATTGTAAGGCACATGTAAATGAATGAAGTGGTCCAAGTCAATGGTCTATAGTTTGCTACCAAATAGATAATGAGTAAACAATGAATCACACAAGCTAAACTTTTTCATGAATAGTACTTTGGAGACAATGCATCCACAGGTTCACATAAGAGTTAACTCATAAAGCAATAGATTCTAACAAAAGGTATTTAATCAGCACAAGGGAAGATTTAAGTTTCAGCATTTGCTTCAACTTTCAACATATTTATCTCATGGATATTGTCAATACAAAGCAATATAATAAGTCCAATATGTAGCATATAACAAATGTTGTAACAAAGTTGACACTAGTGTTTGCTTGTGGAAGATAGAAAGAATAGGAAAACTGACTCAACATAAAAGTAAAAGAAAGGCTCTTCGCAGAGGGAAGCAGGGATTAAATCATGTGCTAGGGCTTTTTAGTTTTTGAAATCATATAGAGAGTAAAAATTAAGCTTTGAGAGGTGTTTGTTAATTGTCAACGAATGGTAGCGGATGAAAACAGTATTCTCCCTATCAAACAGACTTTTAAGAGTGGCTCCCATGAAGGACGTTATTTCTACCAGCAAGGCAGGTCATCCCTCTTTCTGTTTTGTTTACACATGCAGATATTTCGCTGTTTGTCATTGCTTGACTGATAAATCAGGGAAAAAATGTGAAGAGAATTAAGTGGTTAAAGTTGTAATTAATTGGGACTGGGCACCCCGTTGCCAGCTCTTTTTGCAAAATTATTGGATAAGCGGATGTATATGCCACTAGTCCAGGTGTAAAGTCTGTTTGACAAGTCGAATAAAGAATAACCCACTACTTCCTCATGAGCTAGTAAACATTGACACAAAAAGGAATAATAACAGTTTTGAATAATTTAAAGGTAGCACATGAAAAATTTACTTGGAGTGGCAAGGAAATACCACATATAGGTAGTTATGGTGGACACAAATGGCATGGATTTTGGCTCAAGGATTTGGATGCACGAGAAGCATTCCCTCTCAGTACAGAGTTTAGACTAGCAAGGTTATGTAAGCAAACACGAATATCAACCAGTACACCAAGTTTTATATGACAAACATATTGCAAACATTATAAGACTTCACACCGTCTTCTTGTTAACCAAACCCTTTTATTAGAAAATATCTAGACCTTAGAGATACCACTCATGCAAACCAAATTTTAACAAGCTTTACGGTAGTTCTTCACTAATGGGCTTAACTTACATGATGCAAAAGTTTAATCATGATCTACTTGTTAACTCAAAACAATTGACAAGTATCAAATTATCCAAATTAGTGATCTACAAGAATATGCAAGTTTTTTCCATTATACCATTTACCACATGCAACATTTTCTGATCCAACCAAACACCAATCAATTTATTTCAATAACTCTCCAAACAAGTATAAGTGAAGCAAGAGAGTACTTTCTTTAAACGAACTAATAGCTCTGACAAGAGATACATTAAAACAAGAGCTAAAAGCTGAACAGCGCTAGATATGAATACTCAACAAATATAAGTGAAGAATAGTAATATTCTCATGAAAAAGCGGAGCGTGTCTCTCTCCCAATCAAGAATGCTAGGGTCCAATCAAGTTGATTACAAAATGAAAATAAAAATAAAGTACTGAAAATAAAAGCACACAGACATTCCAAGAACAACACATATGATGTGAAAGAATAAAAATATAGTTTCACTAGAGATGACCTGATAATTTTGCCGATGAAGAAGGGGATGCCTTGGGCATCCCCAAGCTTAGACGCTTAAGTCTTCTTGAAATATGCTGGGGAGATCCATGGGAGCCTCCCCAAGCTTAAGCTCTTCACTCTTCTTGATCCTATTATATCATCCTTCTCTCTTGACCCTTGAAAACTTCCGTCACACCAAACTCAAAGCAAATCTCATTAGAGGGTTAGTTCATAATCAAAAACTCACATGTTATATAAAGACGCAATATGACTTGTTACTTTAAACATTAGCTACTGCCACTGATGTTATGTGAAGCTCTTCCACCCAAAAAAGAATTTCACTCAACACTAGTAAAAGAGAGAATGCAAAATAAAAAAGGCATAATCTGTCTAAAACAGAACAGTCCGCAAAGACGAATTATTTCGAAGCACTTACGACGCTCAGATCGAAAAACTTTGATCTAACGAAAGATTCAGACATACATAAAGATTACGCACAAACATTTTCAAATTTAATTAACAATCTGGTGATTTTAGGAATTTTGTATAGTGAACAACAGAAGTCTGTTTCTGCGCATCAATCAATATTTAGCATCATCTTAACATTAGAGGCTACTCTTGGCACAACAATGCGAAAAATTAAAGATACAAAGGAGTTGCTACAGAAGTAAACAACACCTTGACTGAAACCAAAAACAAAAGATAATGGGTTGCCTCCCAAAAGCGCTTTCATTAATGCCTTTTAGCTAGGCTAGAAGGTTTTAATGATACTCTCATAAGAATAAGAGTTGCAAAAGAGAGCATCAAGAGGCAAATATCAAACACATTTAAGTCTAACCCACTTCCTATGCAAAGGAATCTTTTACAACCATATTTTCCTCTCTCATAATAACTTTCAGTAGCATCATGAACAAACTCAACAATATAACTATCACATAAAGCGTGCTTTTCATGATCTACAAACACATAATTTTTATTAAGCTAAAAAATAGTGGGGTTATCAAACCCACTTTTGACAATAATAGTATAATTAATATCATTAGGCAATATAGGACCATCATCAAGAGCATTATCATATATAACATTAGGGAGCACATTTTTACTTTCTACAATTTCCTTTTCTTGAGTCAAGGTGTTTGTTACTTCAAATTTATCAAAAGGAGATATTTCAATAGAATCATGACATTCAACAATATAGCATTCTTCCTCCTTAGGTAGGCATGGAGGGCAATCAAATAATGTAAGAGTTAAAGAGTTACTATCTTTAGGAGGTGGATCCTCCTTTTGTTCACCACTCTCTTCCTCTTTTTCATCCAATGAGACTTCAGTTTCAGCAATTTCTACTTCCATAGGTCCCTGAAAGGAAGCAAGTAGTTCTAGAGAATAAGTTTTCTCAAGAAATTTAGTGATATAAGGATTATCATTGTAATATTCAAGGCAGTAACCAAATATCTCGGAATTCTCAAACTTATAAGGGGCATCATCACCCTGAAGCACACAAGCAATTTCATAAGCACTCTTAAAAACAACAAATTCTTCAATTTTTTCAAGATTAGCAAAGTCATAGTTTCCTTTAGCACAAGAAGCCAAAGTCTCATCATCATTATAATCACATTGGAAAGGGAGGTGTTTATGCCTCCTACAGCAAAAACATTCATTAAAGCACCATGATTCATTATAAGTAGAGCACAAGTTTCTAGCAAAACAATTCAATTTATATATTTCTACTCACAAGTGTTCCCCTTTTCGAGACAAGCGGTATTCCTTATAATAATTTTGTTGTTCCTCCGTGAACCCACTTAGCCAGCAAGATTTTGTTTCCATTGATAGCAAGTAAACAAACAGACAACAAGCCGAAATAAACTAGATGCAGGAAACTAATTTTTTTGTGTTTTTGATAATTAAAAACAAACAAGATAAATAAAATAAACTACGCAAGACAAAAACAAAGTAAAAAGATTGGAATCGTGAAACTCCCCTTGCAGAAGTCTGCTGTCTCCCCAGTGATACGTCCATTTTGCATCACTATTTTATATCGTAATTTACTGTTATTCATTGATATATTTCATATTAAGATGTGTTACTTATGTTATTTTGTCTTATTTTGCATGTTTGATGAATATGGGATGATTAACTGCCGGAGTCAGATTTCAGTTGAAAAAGCATCGTCAGGACACTATATTTCTGGAGCTCCAAAAATATTTCCAAGAAGACAGATGCTACTATTTTATCAGAAGATGGAGCTGGCCAAAAGGGGAGGCTGAGATGGGCCAGGAGGGACCCACACCACACCTGGGCGCGGGCCCCACCTTGGCCGCGCCCTCGTATGGTGTGGTGTCCCTGGCCCACTCCAGGCGCTCCCCCTTCGCGTACTTCATCCCCCAGAAACCCTAAGACACGGGGGTTGGACGAGAAAATATTCCGCCGCCTCCACGAGGCGGAAACACAGAGAGAGAAAAAGCTCTCCGGCAGGGAGAAATCTGCCGGGGAAATTCCCTCCCGGAGGGGGAGATCGTCGCCATCCTCATCGTCATCGTGCTGGACTTCATCGGGATCATCATCATCATCATCTCCATCACCGTCACCATCATCACCGCTGCACCATCTCATTCCGCTGTAACATCTAGGGCTATACTTTGTCTAGTTCATAGGGGAAACTCTCCCGGTGTTGATTACTCCTTGTGGTTGATGCTATTGAGTTTTATCGGTGAATTGACGTATATGTTCAGATTGTTATTCATCATTACATCACCTCTGATCATGATCCATATGATGTCTTGTGAGTAGTTTGTTTAGTTCTTGAGGACATGGGAGAAGTCATATTGTTAGTAGTGGAACTATGTTGAGTAATATTTAATGGTTTGATATTTAAGTTGTGGTGTTATTCTTCTAGTGGTGTCGTGTGAACGTCGACTACATGACACTTCACCTTTATGGGCCTAGAGGAATGCATTGTGTATTTGGTTGCTAATTGTGGGGTTGCCGGAGTGACAGAAACCTAAACCCCCGTTAGTATACCGGTGCACAAGGGAGCGTAGGATCTCAGAGTTTAAGGCTGTGGTTAGATTTATCTTAATTACTTTCTTGTAACTGCGGATGCTTGCAAGGGTATAATCACAAGTATGTATTAGTCCAAGTAAGGGCGGTGCATTAGCATAGGTTCACCCACACAACACTTATCAAAACAATAAGATTAATCAACTATGTGAAGCGAAAGCACTTGACTAGAATCCCGTGTGTCCTCAAGAACATTTTGTCATCATAAGTAAACCAACCGGCTTGTCCTTTGCTCTAAAAAGGATTGGGCCACTTGCTGCAATTATTATTACTGTCTTTTACTTACTCGCATTTTATTTACCTGCTATATCAAAAACCCCTAAAAACTTGTCTGCTAGCATTTACAGTGAAACCTTTACCGAAACTCCTTGTCAGCACCTTCTGCTCCTCGTTGGGTTCGACACTCTTATTTATCGAAAGTACTACGATACACCCCCTATACTTGTGGGTCATCAAGACTATTTTCTGGCGCCGTTGCCGGGGAGTGAAGCGCTATTGGTGAGTGGAATTGGTAAGGGAAACTTTTACTGTAGGTGCTGTTTTTATTTCTGCTTGCTACTTTATTTTATCATGGAGAGATCTCCATTTGAATCCCTGTTTGGAAAACTACTACCACTGCTACGGTAGTAGAAGAGGAACCACCTGATCAAGTAATTCCATTTAAAATACCTATGAAAATTGTTGAACGAGTTACGAATAACCGCTATGCAGGAGATGGAACTGTCCCTCCTGGGGATCATTTGCTATTTATTCATGAATTATGCGAGTTGTTCAAGTGTGCAGGTATTTCAATGGAAGAGGTCAAGAAGAAATTGTTTTCTATATCGTTGACTGGTAAAGCTGCAAAATGGTATAGGATGCTGAAGAATGGGCGTTCTATTGGCTGGGAGGAGATTGTGCCTCTCTTTTATTCTAAATTTTATCCTCCTAGTGAAATTCATCAAGATCGGAATCATATATATAATTTTTGGCCTCATGATGGAGAAAGTATTGCCCAAGCGTGGGGGAGATTGAAATCATTAATGCTCAAATGCCCCATTCATGAGCTTCCTGGTAATGTCGTTATTGATAACTTCTATGCAAGGCTTTCTCTTCAAGATAAAACTCTATTGGATACCTCTTGTGCTGGATCATTTACGCGTAAAAAGAGAAGTTAAATGGGACCTTCTTGATCGGATTGAGGAAAATACTGAAGGATGGGAGAACGACAAAGGTAGAGAATCAGGTATAAAGTATGATTACGAATGCATTAAACTTTTATGAATACTGATAATTTTCGTAATCTCTATGATATGTATGGTCTTGATTCTCAAGTTATTGCAAACTGTTACAAGGCTTTTGCCTCTTATCTTGATGTTCCTAAAGAAAGTTGCAATAAGTATCATTTGCCTTAAAGATAATACTAATTCTGCCAATAAAAACATTGAAGTTCATACTGTTGATCGTATCTTGCCAGAACCTTATATTGAGAAACCACCTTTTCCTGTTAAAATTAGGAACATTCTATCATAGCTAGTGTGGTTAATAAAAGTGCAAAGAAAGCTTTAGAACCTGCTGAACAAATAGCGGTTGAACCCACAATAGCAATAGTAAAGGATTTGGTAACTGAAAATGTAGAAGGAGGACATATTATCTTTTGTGAAGATGCCTCTAATATTGTTTCACATCCTAGTAGAGCTAGGAAACAAGTGTTCCTGTGCTTTCAGTCAAAATAGGAGAACATTGCTATTATGGTTTATGTGATATTGGTGCAAGTTCTAGTGCTATTCCTTTTGATCTTTATAAAGAAATTATGCATGAAATTGGTCCTTGCGAACTTGAGGAGATTGATGTGGTTATTCAGCTTGCTAATAGAGAAACTATCTCTCCAATTGGTATTGTGAGAGATTGAAGTTTTATGTGGTAAGACTAAATACCCTGCTGATTTTCTAGTACTTGGTTCTGTTGCTAGTAAAACTTGTCCCATTATTTTTGGTAGGCCTTTCTTGAATACATGTGGTGCATTATAGATTGTAAGAAAGAGAAAATTTACACTAAATTTAATGGAGAATCTTATGAGTTTAATTTCTCTAAGTTTGGTAAAAACTTTATGAAACTGAATTGCCTAATGAGAATTTCAATTGAACAACTTGCTCTATTGCTGTTGCTCCTAACAATGCCTTGCAGCAATTCATGGAGGAACACGAAAGTGAAGTATTTATGGAGGAAGGAATGAGATTGACAATGCCTTTCTTCGTCAACCACCAATACTTAAGCATAATTTGCCTGTGGAAGATTTGGGTACCTCAGCGCCTCCTAAGGAAGATCCTGTCTTCGATTTAAAACCTTACCTGATAATCTTAAGTATGTTTATCTTGATGAAAGAAATATATCCTGCTATTATTAGTTCTAAACTTTCAGGTAATGAAGAAGCAAGGTTATTAGAAGTACTAAAGAAACATCGAGGAGCTATGGGATACACTTTGGATGATTTAAAGGGGATTTCTCCTACTATATGTCAACATGCCATCAACATTGAACCCGATGCAAAACCTGTTGTTGAGCATCAGCGTCGCTTGATCCCTAAGATGAAAGAAGTGGTAAGAAATGAGGTATTAAAACTTCTTGATGCTGGTATAATTTATCCTATTGCTGATAGTAGATGGGTAAGTCCTGTGCATTGTGTCCCTAAGAAAGGAGGAGTTACTGTTGTACCAAATGAAAATGATGAACTTATTCCTCAAAGAGTAGTAGTTGGGTATAGGATGTGCATTGATTTTAGAAAGGTCAATAAAGTAACTAAGAAAGATCATTATCCTTTGCCTTTTATTGATCAAATGTTAGAAAGGTTGTCTAAGAAAACCATTTTTGTTTCCTTGATGGTTATTCTGGATTCTCACAAATTGCTGTTAAAGCACAAGATCAAGAGAAAACTACTTTTACTTGTCCTTATGGAACTTATGCTTATAGACGTATGCCTTTTGGTTTGTGTAATGCTCCTGCTACGTTCCAAAGATGCATGTCTGCTATTTTTCATGGTTTTTGTGAAGAAATTGTGGAAGTATTCATGGACGATTTTTCCGTCTACGGAACTTCCTTTGATAATTGCTTGCACAATCTTGATAAAGTTTTGCAGAGATGTGAGGAGACTAATCTTGTTCTTAATTGGGAGAAATGTCATTTCATGGTTAATGAAGGAATTGTCCTAGGGCACAAAATTTCTGAAAGAGGTATTGAAGTGGACAGAGCTAAAGTTGAAGCAATCGAGAAAATGCCCTGTCCAAGGGATGTGAAAGGTATCCGTAGTATTCTTGGTCATGCCGGTTTTTATAGGAGGTTTATTAAAGATTTTCTAAAATTTCAAAACCCCTCACTAATCTTCTTCAAAAAGATGTACCTTTTGTTTTTGATGATGATTGCAAGGAAGCTTTTGAAACTCTAAAAAAGGCTTTAATCACAGCTCCTGTTGTTCAACCTCCTGATTGGACTTTACCTTTTGAAATAATGTGTGATGCTAGTGATTTTGCTGTAGGAGCTGTTCTTGGACAGCGGGTAGACAAGAAGTTAAATGTTATTCATTATGCTAGTAAAACACTTGATGCCGCTCAAAAGAATTATGCTACTACTGAAAAGGAATTTTTAGCAGTTGTTTTTGCTTGTGATAAATTTAGACCTTATATTGTTGATTCAAAAGTTACTATTCACACTGATCATGCTGCTATTAGATACCTTATGGAAAAGAAAGATGCTAAGCCTAGGCTCATAAGATGGGTACTTTACTGCAAGAATTTGATTTACATATTGTAGATAGGAAAGGTGCTGAAAATCCTGTTGCTGATAATTTGTCTAGATTAGAAAATATTTCAGATGATCCTATACCTGTTAATGATAGTTTTCCAAATGAACAATTGGCTGCGATAAAGGTAAGCTCACGCGAAAGTCCTTGGTATGCTGATTATGCTAATTTTATTGTTGCCAAGTATTTGCCTCCGACCTTTACAGCTCAGCAAAGAAGAAAGTTCTTTTATGATTTGAGGCATTATTTTTGGGATGACCCACATTTGTATAAAGAAGGAGTAGATGGCATTATGCGAAGATGTGTTCCTGAGTATGAACAGAAAGAATATTGAGCAAATGCCATGGAAGTGCTTATGGAGGACATCACGCTGGAGATAGAACTGCGCAAAAGGTTCTACAATCAGGTTTTTATTGGCCTACCCTTTTTAGAGATGCTAGAAAATTTGTTTTATCATGTGATGAATGTCAAAGAGTAGGTAACATTAGTAGACGTAATGAAATGCCTATGAATTATTCTCTTGTTATTGAACCTTTGACTGTTGGGGATTTGACTTTATGGGTCCTTTTCCTCCTCAAATGGTTATACTCACATACTTGTTGCTGTTGATTATGTTACTAAATGGGTAGAAGCTATACCAACTTCTAGTGCTGATGGTGAGACATCATTAAAAATGCTTAAAGATATTATCTTTCCAAGGTTTGGTGTGCCTAGATATCTCATGACTGATGGTGGTTCTCATTTTATTCATGGTGCTTTTAGAAAAACTTAGCTAAGTATGATGTTAATCATAGAATTGCTTCACCATATCATCCCAAACAAGTGGTCAAGTAGAATTATCAAATAGAGAGATTAAATCTATTTTGCAAAAGACTGTTAATAAATCTAGAAAAAATTGGTCTAAAAAGCTTAACGATGCTTTGTGGGCTTATAGAACTGCTTATAAAAATCCTATGGGAATGTCTCCTTACAAAATGGTTTATGGAAAAGCTTGTCATTTGCCCTAGAATTAGAACATAAAGCCTATTGGGCGGTGAAAGAACTTAATAGAGATTTTAAACTTGCCGGTAAAAAGAGATTGCTTAATTTGAATTCTTTAGATGAATGGAGAAATGCAGCTTATGAAAATGCTAGGCTCTTTAAAGAGAAAGTTAAGCAATGGCATGATAGAAGAATTCTTAAGAGAGAATTTAACGTAGGTGAAAAAGTTTTATTGTATAGGTCTCGTCTCAGATTTTTTGCAGGAAAATTACTTTCAAAATGGGAAGGACCTTATATCATCGAGGAGGTCTATCGCTCAGGTGCGATTAAAATCAATTCTAGATGGGGACAGACCACAAGTGGTTAATGGTCAAAGACTCAAGCATTACATTTCTGGAGATTCTTATAATGAAGATGTTGATTTATCAAAGTGGTAACTCCAGAGGATTTTATAAAAAGTCAAATTCAGACAACTGCAGAAGCTGATTTGGAATAGGTAACAGTTTCGGTAAGAAAAAGTTCGCGATTTACTTTCCAACTTAAATATTTTTTGTTTTTTACATATGGAAAATTATGAGTCGGAAAAGGGTAGGAAACGGTGCCCGAGGGCACCACACCACCCCAGGGCGCGGGCCCACCCTGGCCGCGCCGTGGGTGCGTGTGGGCTCCTCGGAGTCCGTCTCCGACCCCGTTTCGTCCTGTACCTTCCTTTTGTCGTAAAACTTTTTGCTATATAATCACCCGGATCTCTCGAGGTCCGTATATCGTGTTTTCGTCGAGTTTTGTTTTCGAGCTGTTCTGACAGGAATTTCAAGTCCCTACATGGCGTCGCGAGGAGTGTACGGTGAGAAGTATGCAGCAAGGCGCCGACGTGAACTCGAACGTGACGTGGAAGAGGGAACCTTCGTCGGTTGGGCGACGGAGGAGGAGATTGCTGCTAGGAGAGCTGACATGGATCGAAGCATCAGAGAGGAGGTGCAAGCTGGCCAGCCTCGCCAACAAGGAGAATCAAGGCCGAGCAACTCCACCTTTGTGGGATCAATTAATCCTCAACGTGCTTTTTCTCATAATGTGCAGGGAGTCACCCCACCAATTCCAGATTTGCGGTTTTCCCTGCAGCTGCTGAAGCTCTCCGAACCACGAACGAGTTTTGTGACCAATTCGTATCCTGAGAGCTGAGGTGGAAATACTTCAAGATGAGAATAACAGGCTCCGCCGGATGCTCGAACGTTTCCTAACCCCGATTGCCGTGGTACCACCGTCACCACCAGAGATCAAGCCTAAATCGTCAAGGGGTAATGGCACTCCCTTGGCTTGTTCCAAGCTTGGGGGAGTGCCCAGTATCATCTTTATCCTTTCGTTTTTATAATTTCGTGGTCATATCATGAGTAGAGAAGTTATCTTATAAGATGGTTTGCGATGTGGAGTGTCACCTTTAGTTATCCATGTATCCGTTGGTTTGAGTGTGTCTTTGTTCAGAATATTAATGAGAAGTTCCACCTTTACTTTCGGTACACTTTATTTTAGCTTGCAATCCCTCTATGTGCTGATCTTGCCATTGGTATTGCGCCACTTTTGGGTACATCAAGTAGATTATATTAGTTGTGGCAAACTTAGTATTGGTCATTAGCAACAATACCATGAAAACTTAAGTAGAAGGAGGGAATTACATGCAAAAATATTATCCCTTATCTTTCTTTCTTGTTAGCCAATAAGATTAGTATTCTTTGAGTTAAAACATTTGTGCTTACAGGGAAGATAGCATGGTTGGTTCTATTACATGTATATTTGTGTGTATCCCCCAACTTTATGCTTGCTACATGACCTTGCTAGCCTTAACCACGTACTGAGAGGGAATGCTTCTCGTGCATCCAAATCCTTGAGCCAAACCCATGCCATTTGTGTCCACCATAACTACCTATATGTGGTATTTCTTTGCCACTCCAAGTAAATTTTTCATGTGCTACCTTTAAATTATTCAAAATGTTATTATTCCTTTTGTGTCAATGTTTACTAGCTCATGAGGAAGTGTGTGGTTATTTTATTCTACTTGTCAAATGACTTTACACCTGGACTAGTGGCATATACATCCGCTTATCCCTAATTTGCAAAAAGAGCTGGCAACGGGATGCCCAGTCCCAATTAATTACAACTTTAACCTTAATTCTCTTCACACTTTTGCCCTGATTATCAGTAAGCAATGACAAACAGTGAAATATCTGCGTGTGTAAACCAAAGAGAAAGAGGGATGATCTGCCTTGCTGGTAGAAATAACGTCCTTCATGGGAGCCGCTCTTAAAAGTCTGTTTGACAGGGAGAATACTGTTTCACCCGCTACCATTCGTTGACAATTAACAAACACCTCTCAAACTTAATTTTTGCTCTCTATATGATTTCAAAAACTTAAAAGCTCTAGCACATGACTTAATCCCTGCTTCCCTCTGCGAAGGGCCTTTCTTTTACTTTTCATGTTGAGTCAGTACACCTATTTCCTTCTTCCTTGAGCAAGCATTTGAGTTGTTGTGATTCAACCATATATATCATTAATATTGTCAATCATGTCTTTATCCTTCCTTGTCTTAGCACAAAGACTTTTGCCTCTAAGAATATAGCTTTGCAAGTTATCAATGACTGTAAAGAAGGTGTGATAATTGAGTGTGGAAGTTCTGCAATATAAGCTCTAATATAAAGACTCCTTTCGAAAGATAAGTATTGATTGCTTATTGTTCTATGACCAAGAATGAAGTGTGCCATTACTAATCTATAATTTCCTTCGTGTATTTTTATTGTGGTTGTTTCACTACTCATGTTCAAGTTAGGTTATATGAAGAGTAGTTGCTGTTTAAAATGATTGTGTTGTTAGTAATTACTGATGCTTCTTGTCCGTATTCTTTATTATCGACGCTTCACTCCATAAACTTTTGTTCTAGTTTACTGAGCTCAGCTTTCGCTTGGGGACAAGCGAGGTCTAAGCTTGGGGGGGTTGATACGTCCATTTTGCATCACTATTTTATAGCATAATTTACTGTTATTCAATGATATATTTCATATTAAGAGGTTACTTATGTTATTTTGTCTTATTTTGCATGTTTGATGATCATTGGATAATTAACTGCCGGAGTCAGATTTCAGCTGGAAAAAGCACGTCAAGGCACTATATTTCTGGAGCACTAAAAATATTTCCGAGAAGATGTTCCTATTTTATCAGAAGATGGACTAAGCCAAAAGGGGAGGCTGAGATGGGCCAGGAGGGGCCCACACCACCCCTGGGCGCGGGGCCCACCTTGGCCGCGCCCCCAGGTGTGGTGCCCCTGGCCCACCTCAGGCGCTCCCCCTTCGCGTACTTCATCCCCCAGAAACCCTAAGACACGGGGTGAGAGAAAATATTCCGCCGCCTCCACGAGGCGGAAACACAGAGAGAGAAAAAGCTCTCCGGCAGGGAGAAATCTGCCGGGGAAATTCCTCCCGGAGGGGGAGATCATCGCCATCCTCATCGTCATCGCGCTGGACTTCATCGGGATCATCATCATCATCTCTCCACCGTCACCACCATCACCGCTGCACCATCTCGTTCCGCTGTAACATCTAGGGCTATACTTTGTTTAGTTCATAGGGGAAACTCTCCCGGTGTTAATTACTCCTTGTGGTTGATGCTATTGAGTTTTATCGGTGAATTAAAGTATATGTTCAGATCGTTATCCATCATTATATCACCTCTGATCATGATCCATATGATGTCTGTGAGTAGTTCGTTTAGTTCTTGAGGACATGGGAGAAGTCATGTTAGTAGTGGAATTATGTTGAGTAATATTTAATGGTTTGATATTTAAGTTGTGGTGCTATTCTTCTAGTGGTGTCGTGTGAACGTCGACTACATGACACTTCACCTTTATGGGCCTAGAGGAATGCATTGTGTATTTGGTTGCTAATTGTGGGGTTGCCGGAGTGACAGAAACCTAAACCCCCGTTAGTATACCGGTGCACAAGGGAGCGTAGGATCTCAGAGTTTAAGGCTGTGGTTAGATTTATCTTAATTACTTTCTTGTAACTGCGGATGCTTGCAAGGGGTATAATCACAAGTATGTATTAGTCCAAGTAAGGGCGGTGCATTAGCATAGGTTCACCCACACAACACTTATCAAAACAATAAGATTAATCAACTATGTGAAGCGAAAGCACTTGACTAGAATCCCGTGTGTCCTCAAGAACATTTTGTCATCATAAGTAAACCAACCGGCTTGTCCTTTGCTCTAAAAAGGATTGGGCCACTGCTGCAATTATTATTACTGTCTTTTACTTACTCGCATTTTATTTACCTGCTATATCAAAAACCCCTAAAAACTTGTCTGCTAGCATTTACAGTGAAACCTTTACCGAAACTCCTTGTCAGCACCTTCTGCTCCTCGTTGGGTTCGACACTCTTATTTATCGAAAGTACTACGATACACCCCCTATACTTGTGGGTCATCACCAGCAACGGTGCCAGAAAAGAGCTGTTGGAGGGAGTCTGCAGAGCTTCCTGAAATACATTCCTCTCCCCGGCAACGGCGCCAGAAAAATAGCTTGATGACGTGAAACACACGTTGTTGGGAGACCCCAAGAGGAAGGTATGGTGTTGTCCAGCAGCAAGTTTTCCCTCAGTATGAAACCAAGGTTTATCGAACCAGTAGGAGCAGTAGCACTTCTGAAGGTTGTTGGCGGCGCCGTTACTCGATCACCAACGTGGAATCTACACACAACACAATCAAACTACTTTGCCCCAACGAAACAGTGAGGTTGTCAATCTCACCGGCTTGCTGAAAACAAAGGATTATAACGTATGGTGTGGAAAACAGTATTTAATTGCAGAAAGTAAAAGGAAACAATTGTTTGCAGTTTGTGGTTTAATCAATGTAAAAAGAATGGACCGGGGTCACAGTTCACTAGAGGTGTCTCTCCATAAAGATAAACGACATGCTGGGTGAACAAATTACAGCTGGGCTATTGACAAAATATTGAGCGCATGACAAAGCATACATATATGACAAGTTGGCTACCATGATATTTAATTGGGCATTACGACAAAATACATAGACCGTTATCCAACGCATCTATGATAATAAATCCACCTTCAGGTTGACATCCGTGTTCCCGTCGGTATTAAGTTGCAAGCAACGGATAATCGCATTAAGCAATGTG